>CAUYTI010115744.1:0-49958 GCA_963575145.1 Galago senegalensis
GAGAAACTTCTCTGAAGAAGACAGGTGCATGGCCTACAGATATATGAAAAAATGCTCACCATCCTTAATCATCAGAGAAATGCAAATCAAAACTACTTTGAGATATCATCTAACACCAGTAAGATTAGCCCATATCACAAAGTCCCAAAATCACAGATGCTGGCATGGTTGTGGAGAAAAGGGAACACTTCTCCACTGCTTGTGGTATTGCAAACTAATACGTCCGTTTTGGAAAGACATCTGGAGAATGCCCAGAGAACTAAAAATAGACCTGCCATTTGATCCTACAGTTTCTCTATTAGGTATATATCCAGAAGACAAAAAATTACATTACAATAAAGATATTTACACCAGAATGTTCATTGTAGCCCAATTCATAATTGCTAGGTCATGGAAGAAACCAAAGTGCCCATCGACCCACGAATGGATCAATAAATTGTAGTATATGTACACCATGGAATACTATGCAGCCCCAGAGAAGGATGGAGACTTTACCTCCTTCATGTTTACATGGATGGAGCTGGAACATATTCTTCTTAGCAAAGTATCTCAAGAATGGAAGAAAAAGTATTCAATGTACTCAACCCTATTATGAAAATAATTTATAGCTTTCATAGGAAAGCTTTAATTTTAGACCAAGAATATAGATAAGGGGAGAAGAAGGGAAGGGGAGGGGGCAGAGTGGGTGGAGGGAGGGTGATTGGTGGGACCAAATCTATGGTTCATCCTAAGGGTACATGTGAATCTTTCTAAATGTGGAATATAAATGTCTTAACACAATAACTAAGAAAATAACATGAAGGCTATGATAACCAGAAGGATGAAAGTATTTCAAATTGTATATAGAAACAACATACTGTACCCCAAGATAGTATTAATGTACACAGCTATGATTTAATAAAAAATAAATAAATAAATAAATAAATACTAAGTAAATGACACAACAGAGTAGATACAGTCATCCACACTACTGCGCATCCACACTGCAGAGGGTGTGGTAGAAACATCCACATTACTGTGCACCCACACTGCAGAGGGTGTGGTAGATACAGTCATCCACACAACTGCTCACCCACACTTCAGAGGGTGTGGTAGATACATCCACACAACTGTGCACCCACACTGCAGAGAGTGTGGTAGATACATCCACACTACTGTGCACCCACACTGCAGAGGGTGTGGTAGATACAGTCATCCACACTACTGCACACCCACACTGCAGAAGGTGTGGTAGATACAGTCATCCACACTACTGTGCACCCACACTGCAGAGGGTATGGTAGATACATCCACACAACTGCGCACCCACATTGCAGAGGGTATGGTATATATAGTCATCACATACCTACAGCACACCCACAGAGACCAATGAGACAGACATGCTCCTCTACTACATATGCAGTTTAGTGAGAACTCTAGATATTTAGAAAATACACAGTCCTGAATATCCATTACAAGTGGTATATGCTGCGATGTGAAATGATAATTACTGTGACAGAGAATAATGGGGCTGAGGGTGATCTAGAGTCCCATAGGACGGTCATCAGCAGGGCCACGGAGAAGTGCTACAGCAGCTGAGAGGTGTAGTTAAGTGTAGAGTGGAAACCCCACTCTAGGTAGATGGGGTGGCATGTGATGGGAGTATCAGATTAGAATAGCAGAAATAGGGGCATTGAGGTGGTCTGTATGTTAGGTGAGAGCAGGAGGAGCTGAAGCTGTATGGGGTGGGTCGGGAGAAGAGGGTCACAGAAGTCTTTGCAGATTATTTATGACTGAATTTTGGGTTAAGTACAATGGAAGCCATTATAGTAGTTTAAGCAGGAAAATAATATAGCTTGATTTAGATTTTTTAAAGGACCCTCTGGCTTCTGTGTGGAGGATGAATTGAAGGAAGCCTGAGTAGAAATCTGGGGACAAACGAAGAAAGCATTTTGATTGTCCATGTGAGAAACAAGAGGGAACTGGGTTAGTGGGGGTGGCCTTGCAGATGGAGAGATGTGGCTGGATCAGGCCACTCTCTGGATTGGGACTGCCTCATTTGAGAATAGGAATTCATGTTTTGTAGTTCACAGAAGAGAATTAGCTCAATAGGTATTATTTTTCTGATCATGTACTGAATTTGAGATTGTTCAGAGACAGAGTAAAAGCTGGCCTCTTCTTCCCCTGAAAGAACTTCTGAATTCTTTCATTTATTTGGGAAAATGTGAGAATCAGGCCCCAGCACTGGGGTTGTTCGATGTAGTTGATTTCCTCTTAAAATCCTCCAGAACAATTTCAGAAATGTTTTCTAAAACATTCCTATATTAAACAAGTGTACTTACATCTGTCCAAAACTTTGTATGGTGTAAGGGTTAAATTCAGTTTCCTGTTGGAAAATGGCTTCCCTCTTCCCAGCAGGAAGCAGTATGATAGTTTTGCAAAAATCTGGAAACCTCACTTCTCACCTTCTCCTGGGGCCTCTGTGCTGAGAATTCACTTCATCTGCCATGCATGGGACCGCAGGAGGAAAAGGCCATCTTCCTTAGACTGCTTCTGAGGAGGCTATTAAAAAGACAGCTTTACAGGAGTTTACTGTGTTCCTGATCCTAGCGGGCAGGCCTGCAGGACCTGGCAGGGGAGAGCGTCTGTGTGTGTTCTGGATGAGGCTGCAAATCCAGATGGCCCATGATGTCACTGGAAAAATCCTTAAAACGTGCTTCAAGAAAAAACGCTTTTATGGCTCCCTGTGTAACATTACCATACACTAGGCTCGAGGTGCAGAGAAAAAGGAACTGAAACTTTCCTACTCTCCACCAGCCCTGCCCACTGGTCGCTTTGGGCCGCAGGAAGGGAAGAGATTAGGTGGGAAGAGGCAAAAAAGCAAAAGGACAAGGGGAATTGGGAGCTAGTCTTCTCCCTCATATGCCTCTGTGTCTTGTCATAGGGTACGTAGCACACTGAGCAGGGTGAAGACTCCCCTACTAGGCCACGTTTGAGATCAGAGTCCCTGCCTTACTTATCTCTGTAACTTCAGAAGCTAAAGCAATGTCTATTACATATTGGACATTCAATAAATGTTAAAAGAATGGAGTTCCATGTTGGTACTACATTATTAAAGCCCATAGCAGCAAGAAATCAAGAGAAAGAAAAGAACCAAATTTATTTGGATTTTATAGGTGTCACATGTTCTAATAGACCCCTTTGATACATTTTCCTTGCTATTATAATTCGTGATAGAAGTTACTAGCATCACTTTACAGAGCAGAAAACTGAAGCTTTGAGAGAGTAATTGTGTGCCCAAGATCAGGCAGCAAGCACAGCCAGTATTCAGATACAGACCCAAAGTGATTCCCACTGAGATAATATTCTTTTCTTAGTAAACTACCACTCCCCATTCTTCCCAGCCCCAAACATAAGGCAGAGAGAAAAAGTAGCAAAAGTGATCCAGGAATGCAAATCCTAACACATTACTCATTACACATAAATTATGTGATAGCACAGTATTTGGATGCTTTTAGGAACATTTAAAGTTGAATTTCTTATCCCTTTCTAGGTATTTCCCATGGAACTAAAGCAAGTTCTAAGGTTACAAGTAGCAGTATACACAGTGAGAGAAAGTGGCTTATTGGGGAAAGCATTGTTTTCTTAGATGAAAGATGAGGCTCTGTTAAATGTTTTCTGATCAAATAAGAGGACAATACTCCTTGGGTTGCCACTAACCCTTACTTTTGCAAGTGTTTGGAAGTAGATGTTGGGGTAAGCTTGAGGTATATAGCTTGCTAATACAAGCTTATAAGATTTTAGAACTAAATACCACTTAGAGGCTTAAGTTTAGACCCTATGCTTATATCTAAGCCATCTGTTTCACTTCATGTCCAAGTAAACCTAGATCAGGAGAAGGAGAAGCATGCTAGACTTTACAGCGGGATAATGACAGAAGTAGCCTAGATCTTCCAGTTAAGAGACCTTACCATGACATCAAGAAAGCATATAAGGCTCCAGCCCTACCCTATCCACTCTATTCTGACAATTATCAAAGCAATCATCTAAGAGCCAGTCTGGAAACCATAGTCAGCATAATGTCTGCCTGTGCCCCATTAAGGGCACAAGAATTGTCCAACATTTGTCCAGGTGACATCAAGAAAGATGAAAGTTTTGAGAGCAGGATGAGAGTTTATTTACTCCCCCAGTGATATTAGGGGTGTGTTATAGAGATAACTATGAGGCCTGAAGGGATGATTTCAGCAGGCATTTCCTCAAATACCCACATGCCACCTAGATATGTTTTTCATGTGATCATTTCTGTAATAGAAGTATCTTATCATCTGGCTACAGAATGCTTTTTGTAGAGGGAATGGTCTCTATATGGAAAAATATCTTGCTCTGTGCTTAGAATTAAATGTAAGCTATTTAGAACTATGTATCTTTGCAGTAAAAAAATTCATAAAGAATGATACAAACGTTCTTCATTGAATGAGAATCAGGAATTTATTTTTAAAAGAAGGAGATGGAAGGTAAAAACACAAAGGAGAGAGGAAAAAATAGGTGCTGTGTGGAGATAGAACCAAGAAAAGCATCTTTGTTGGAGAGAGAGAGAGTGAACAAAAAGGTAAATAAGTACAGATGATTTTAGGTGGTGTTTTGGTTTGTTTCTTTATTGTATGTAATATGCCCTTTTCTTGTGACAGTTACCCTGTACAAACTCTTAAATAACATTTTGAGCACTTACGAATGCTTTGTGTGAGCCATAATTCTGGGTTGTTTATTTGACTATTTGTTGGAGGATCTAATGAAAGTGCATAGGTTGACATGAAAGGAACAGGTAGAAATTCCTATTCAAAAGGCTGATTCCACCCCTGCTATGGCATTCATTCCACACTTACTGAACAATTTTGCTGTAGAAAAAGGAGTAAATAACTTTCCCTAACTGATTTTATGAGGCCAAAGTAATCCTGCCATGAAAACCTGGCAAACGAATAACAAAAATTAGGATTACAAACCAATAGTATTCATAAACACAGATACACAAATCCCTGAAAAAATGAACAAAAAATTATCAAAAAGATAATACATAATACCAATTGGGTTTATCCTAGGAATGTAATGTTAATATATTATTTTAGAATCAATCTATGGGTTTACCACATTAGTAGACTAGAAACAAAGACATATGATCATCTTAACAGATAAAGAAAAATTTTGACAGAATTCAATGCTTATTTATGATAAAAATACCAAAAGAATTGGTAATATAAATGAACTTCAAAAGTCACAAGTAGTATCACAATTAATGGGAAAAGGTGTAATAATTACCTTGAAGGTCAGGCAAGGAAGTCCACCTCATATAGGAACTCTAGCCAGTGCAATAAGGCAAGAAATAAAAATACAAGACTTAGAGTTCAGAAAGAAACAAAACTGTTATTTTTCAAGAAACAGTAAGATTGTTTATATGAAAATAGACTAAGAACTCCACAAAGAGATGAGATTATAAGAATTAATAAATGGACTTAGCAAGCTTTCAGGATGCATATATATATAATATAAATTATATTTTAGTATATATATATAATTGCATTTTTAAGACTATTAATAATAACAGATAATAAAATAAACTTTAATATGTGTATAATAGCACACAAAAACATGAATTAGGAATAGTGTAATAAAATATCTAGAAATCCTATACACATAAAACTTCAAAACATTCCTGAGAAAGTAAAGAAGATCTATTATATTTGTCATTTCATGCTGTAAAAAGGCTTATTTCTGAGATGCAAATTTTCTCCAAAATTGATCTACAACATAATCCCTTTAAAAATCACAAGATAATTTGTGGAAGAAATTGAAGTAAATTCTAAAATTTATATGAAAAGGCAAAGAATCCAGAGTAGCCAACAGAATTTTGAAGAAAAAAAGAACATGTATATAGTTTTATACTACTTGATTTCAAGACTTTCTGTAAATCTATAGTAATCAACACAATGGAACAATGGTACAGGATAGGCACAAATAGAGAGTTCATGTACACACATTTTATTTTTAACAAAATATTCAACTAATTTTCTATAAACTGAATGTGTTTTTCCAAGATTCATATATTGAAACTGTAATACATATTGTGATAGTACTAGGATGTTGGGACTATGAGAGATAATTAGGAGATGAAGTGTTCACCATCATGAATGGGATTAATGCCCTAACAAGACATGAGAGAAATGATCTCTCTGTCATATGACAACATAGAAAAAAGTGTCCAAATGCAAACTAGGAAAGAGCTCTCACCAGTACTCAAACATGCCAATATCTTGATTATGAACTTTCCAACTCTCAGAACCTAAAAATTTAAATCTCTGCTATTTAAACAATACAGTCTATAGTAATTTTATTATAGCAGAATAAAATGACTAAGATATAATTCAATGAGGCAAATGATATTTTTAAAAATAAATGTAGCTGGAAACAACTGGATATTGATGAAAAATAAAATAAACTTTAATGCCTACTTTATACCACACACATAATTAACTGACAAAGGATTATAGTTGTAAATGTAAATGCTAATATTATAAAAATTTTAAAAGAAATATAAAAGAGTTCTTTGTTGTCATTGGACAAGCAATATTTCTTAGATGAGACACACTAAGCTCTAAACAGTAAAAAAAAAAAAATTATAAATTGTAGTTCATCAAAATAAAAACATTTGTTGACATCAGATAGATGGTAGAATAGAAGTTTCCAGCCCTTATAGATTCTCTCACAAAAAAATTGATTTCATAATCATCCCCAAAGAAAAATAGTTTCACAAGTGCTCCAGAATCCCACTTACACAACACATCAGAGAAAGATTCCTTGAGCTTAGGAGGTCTCCCATGGAAGAAAGTATGAGCAAAGTTAGGGTCAATTTTGCTTCAGATCTAGGTACCAGCCTTGGACAATGAGTGTCCAACTTTGCTATGAACTGACTCAACTATGAACCCCAGGGGCACATTCACCTGTGAACCTGAGTAGTAGGTGTGCCTCCATAAATTTTGACACTAGGCTCAGCAGAATCTGAGCTTTTCCTGCTGAAGTCAGTCTTTAAAGACCAGAAGAAATAATCGCTTTTTAAAATAAGCACATCTTAGTGCAAGGCCACAAAGACAATGAAGAATGAGGCAGTCAGAACATGACAAAAGAAACAAAATAAAGACCCAGAAACTGGCTCTGAAGAAATAGAGAGCTACAAAATGCCTGACAAATAATTTAAAATCATCATTTTAAAGCTCAATGGGAATAGACAAGTAAGTGAAATTATGATAACTATAAATGGACAAAAAAACAAGTCTAACAAAGAAATAGTAATCATTAAAAAGAAACAAATTTTTTAGAGTAAAATGACTGAACTGAAAAAAAATCAATAAAAAGATTCCACATTAGATGAAATCACATAGAAAAAAGAACCAATTGCCTTGAAGACAGATCATTTGTAATTATCAATAGAAGAAAAAAAGAAAAAGAATGAGAGAAAAGTGAAGAACTTTTGGGAATCATAGGACACACAATCAATTTAGATTTTGTAACACCATTGAGGGAACAAGTGTATGCGTCATGCAAGCACCAGTATGAGAGAAAGAGAAAGTGGGGGTGGGGGGAAACTTACTTAAATAAATGATGGCTGAAAGCTCCCCAAATCTGAGGGGAGAAATGGAAACCCAAATTCATGATACCATAAGCCCCAAATATGTTGAACCAAAGGAGACTACAACAAAACATTATATAATTAAATTTTCAAGGACAAGACAAAGACAATTTTGAAAGCAGTAAGTGAAAATGACTTCTCACATGAGGGTATATCTGTAAGACTATCAGTGGACATCTGAGCAGAAACCTTGTAGGCCAGAAAGAAGTAGGATGATATAGTCAAAGCTGAAAGAGGAAAAAATTGGCCACTAAGATTACTAGAACCAATAAAACTGTCATTTTAAAATAAAGGAGAAATGAACCCTTTCCTAAATAAACAAAAACTAAGGGAGTTCATCACCACTATACCGCTTTAAAGAAGTCTCAAAGGACATTCTTCAAGTTGAAAAGAAAGAATGCTAAATAACAACTGGACATATCTAAAAGTATAAATCTCATGGGTAAAAAAAAAAACCAAAACAGAATAAGGCAATAATGTAGTGGTGTATAAATAACCCTAGTATAAAAGTTAAATTACAAGATTAAGAAAAAAAATGACCATAAATATTGGTCAATAGAGTCACAACATAAAAAGAAATAAAATCTGACAACATAACACAAAATACAGGAGGAAGAGGAAGTAAATGTGTATGCAAGAAAGATTAAGTCATTACCAGCTCTAAATAGATTCTTATAACAATAAGAAGTTTTATACAACCCTTGTGGCAATTACAAAGGAAAAAAATGGTTAATACAAAAAAATTAAGAGAAAATATAGTATAACACTATAAACAATATCAAATACCAAAGGAAACCATCAAGACAAGAGGAAGAAAAGAAATAAACAGACAATAAGCAATTTAAAAAATGGTGGAGATTATTTATCGCCTATCAATAATTACTTTAGATATCAATATAAATGAATAAAACTCAACAATCAAAAGACCTAAAGAAATAAATGTATATTAAAACAAGAGCCAACTATATGCTGTCTCTTATTAACCCACTTTAGATTTATGGACACACACAGGTTGAAAATGAAGGGATAAAAAAGATATCCCATGTAAGCAGTAACCAAAAAAAGGTTTTAAGGTGACTATTCATATATCATAATAAATATAATTTAACTCAAAAACTGTCAAAAGACAAAGAAGGTCATTATATAATGAAGAAGGATCAAATCAAAAGAAAGTATATCAATTATAAATATATATTCAACCAGCATCAGAAATACCTAAACACAAAACTGGTTATCCATATTGGCATTTGGGTTATCCAGAGAACAGAATCAACAGGATATTTGATAGATTAGATAGATAGATAAATAGATAGATAGATAGATAAAAATAGGGGCGAAGAGATAGAAATAGATTATGAGAATTGATGGAAGTTAGCTCAAGCAATTACAGAGGCCAAGTCCCACCATCTGTCATCTGCAAGTGGGAAAACTAGGCAAGCCAGTGGTATGATTCAGTATAAATTTGAAAGCCTGAAAACCATTAGGGGATAGAGGGGAGCTAGTGTAATTTCTGGAGTTTAAAGATCCAGGAGCTCTGATATCTGAGGACAGAGGAAGATAGGTGTCTCATTTTGAGAAGAAAGAGAGAATTTATCCCTTCTATGCCTTTTTATTCTATTAAGACCCTCCCTGGATTAGATGATGCTAGCCCCATTGACAAGGGCAGATCTTCTTTACTCAATCTACTGATTTAAATGCTAATTTCCTCTGGAAACATATTCACACACACAACCCCCAGAAATAATGTTAAACAATTATCTAAATATCTCTTATCCTAGTCAAGTTGACTTATAAAAATTAAACATCACAGTATGCAAATGAAAAAAATTGATTGCTTACCTTATATCTTATGTAAAAATAAACTCAAAATGAATTAAAGACTTTAACATTAGACTTGAAACTATTAAACACTTAGAAGAAAACATATAATGAAAAGTCTCTGGACATGGCCTTGGCAATGACTTCTTATATAACACCAAAAGCACAGGTGACAAAGCAAAAATAGACAAGTGGGATTACATCAAACTATAAAGTTTCTGTGACTAAAAGAAAACAATAAAAAAATGAAAAGGTGATCTATGGAATGAAAGACAACATTTTCAACTCCCTTATCTGTTAAAGGGTTAATATCAAAAATACATAAGGAACTCCTACAACTCAAGAGCAAAAAATAATTCAAATAAAAATAGGAAAAGGAACTGAAGAGACAATTCTCAAAAGAAGACATACAACTGGCCAACAAGTATATGAAAAAGTACTCAATATCACTAATCATCAAGGTAATGCAAATCAAAACTGCAAGGAGATATCACCTCATACCAGTTATAATACTATTATCAATATAAAAAATAATAGCAAATGTTGGTGAGCATGCAGAGAAAAAAATACTGTATGATCCAGAAATCCCATTTCTTGGTATATATCCAAAGGAATTGAAATTAAGATTTCAAAAAGACATCTGCACTCCCAAATTCATTGTAGCATTATTCATATTCACACTGCTATGACATGGAGGCAAACTAAATCCCCATCAATGGATGAGTGAATAAAGAAAATGTATATGCATACAATGGAATATTATTCACCCTTTATGAAAAAGAAAACTCTTCATGTGCGAGAATATGGATGAATCTGAAAGATATTATGCTAAATAAAATAAGCCAGACACAGAAGGACAAATATGGCATGATACCACTTATATGATGAATCTAAAAGAGTGAAACTCATAGAAGCAGAGAGTGAAATGGTGGTGACCAGGAGCCTGCGGAGGGGAAATGAGGAGTTATTAGTCAAAGAGTACAAACTCTCTGTTATACAAAACGCATAAGTCCTAGAAATTTACTAAACATAACATAGCACCTATAGTTAATAATAAACTATACCATAAACTTAAAACTGTGCTAAGAGGATCTCATGTTAAATGTTCCTGATATATGCCAAAAAAGAATAGTAGGGCAGGAAGAAAGTTTTGGCAGTGAGGGATCAGTTCTTGGTGTAGATTGTGATGATAGTTTCACAAGTGCATTCCAAACTCAAGTTGCATATACAGCTTTTGGTATGTCAGTCATACTGAAAGTGATTTAAGAAAGGGAATCTCACCTGTCAGAACAAAAATATAAAAAAACTGATTTTATGACCAATACAGATAAAACTAATAAAATAGTTTTATCAATAAAAGTAAAAAATAAAAAAAATGTTTTCACTTGAAAACCAATATTAAGGAAATTAAAAGACAAGCCACATATTGAGAGACGATATCTACAATTCTTGTAGCTGACAAAAGACTCCCATCTAAACTCTATAGAGAACTGCAAAACATTACTAAAGAGACAACTCACTAAAGTTGTGTAAAAATTGTGAGCCAACATTTACGTAAGAAAGATATATGTTGCCAATGATAACATAAAAATGCTCATCCTTATTGATCATCAGACAAACACAAGTTAAAATAACCACTAAATAAAATTTAAAAGGAGGAAAATGTCAAGTATTGATGAAGGTATAGAGCAACTGGAACCCTCATATAGTTTTGGGGATAATATTAAATAGAATAATCATTTTGGAAAACAGACAGGTTTTTTAAAGGGTAAATTATAAACCATCCCCTCATGATCTAGCAACTCTTACTAGGCAGCTTTTCCTAGAAGAAATGAAAACTTTGTTCATAAAAGGATGCACACAAGATATTAATAGTAACTTCAAATAGTCTTCAAATCCTCAAAGTAGAAATAACCCAAAAGCCCACCAGCTGGTAAATGGAAAACAAGTGACACTTTCCAGGAAGAAATAAACCACTTATATCATATTACATCATATGAGCTACAATATAAGTCAATGTAGGAGACATTTAGGCTGAGCACAAGAAGTCAAACATCAAATCAAATAGTATGTATTTTATAATTAAATTTATATGAAGTTCCAGAATGGGCAGAAACTAAGCCATGGTGACAGATATCAGATCAATGGCTACCCCGGGCTGAAATAAAGGTGTATTGATAAAACTTACTATGGTGGTTACAAGGTTCTGTATCTTGATGAAGGTGATTTATAATTCTGTAGACATTGAGTTTATACATTTTAACAAACTAGTTAAGCTAAGCTATACACCTAGAATGTTTGCATTTTATTGTACACAAACTACAGTTTAAAAATAAAAAATTTAGCAACACCAAAAAATTAAGAAGAAAATATACTAATATTGATAAATATATACGATTATACACATAATACATTTAAAAGTAAAACAAAACTTACCTCTGCCATAATGAATAATTTGAAAAAAGTTAGATAAGAACTAGACAGGAACACATAAGTAACAAAACTCATTGATGCATTTTGAAGAGAATTCAAGAAGTGCAACATACTACTATTGGGAGTTCTAGAAAATAATAATTCTAGGAAATTGTGTTGTGGAGAATTATCAAAGCTATCATGGTAATGTTCCCATTACCTAGCAGAGGATAGGAACTTCCAGATCAAAATACCCAATGAAAGTCAAGCAAAATGAATGAAAAAATACTTTTATCAAGGCAGATCATTGTAATATGTTGTTTTGAATATAATGATAAAGAGATTACCCTAAAATCTTTAAGAGAGATACAAATTAGTCCTATAAAAAGATGAACAATTAGAACAACATTAAAATTTTCAAAGGCAGTGTTGGAAGCTAGAAGAGTGGCCAAATAGCTATAACATTCCACGTGGAAAGAATTTCCATCCTAGAATTCAAACCCAGACAAACATTAAACCGAATTATGTTAAGGTAAAATAAATATTTGGTTCTATAAATTCTCAAAAATTTTACCTACCATAGCTACTTTTCTCTGAAATAAGCAAGATAATTGGGGGGAACCAAGAAAAAACACATAGACCTCAGGAACAGATGATCTAACATAAGAGAGAGGTAAAGCTTATTTCCATGAGAAAATCTTGCATAGACTAGAAAACCACCCCCTCATGCTAAAGCAAAGGGTAGGATCCCTTGGATGAGGTTACCAAGAAAATAAATAAAGAAACAAAGAAACAAATAAAGGTTGACCCATTGAGTTTGACCATTTGGTAGGACTTTAATGATTCTTTCAGCTCTTCCAGAAGGAATTAGTGATAGGTACAGAACACAAAGCAAGTGTGTGTGAAGAAAAAACCAAAATAATTATTAACTAAGGGAAAACCACAATATTGTGCAAAAAAGTAAAAGTAATGATGATATATTCTACTGATTGACCACAAATGAATTTGTAAAGTTATAATGCAATCAATGAATATTGATCCAATACAAACAAGTGAATATTTGAGGAAGAGCAGAGGGAAGTAAGCATGTAGGCAATGGGAAGAGAGGGAAGTTGACATGAAAGAGACAGACCAAAATGCCTTAGTAGAAAGGCCAAAGACAGTGTCTAACCTGGAAATCAAGTAGCTACAATAAGTGAAAGTAAATGTCTAGTGATGGCTCCATATATTACAATGGAGCTGAAAAAATTCCTATGGCCCAGTGACGCAGTAGTGGCAAGGCTTGAAACATCATGTTGGTCGTGTTGCTAGTGTATACAAACCTACTGCACTATCAGCAGTATAAAAGCCTAGTACATGCAATTATGAATAGTATTAATACTTGGCAACTATAATAAGCTACTCTATTACTAGTTTATGCATTTACTATAATTTACTTTTTATTATTACTTTAGAATATACTCCCACTACTTGTCATGGCAGAAAGACACAGAGAGAGGAAGAGGGCCAAACTCATCCTTTTATCAGGAACCCACTTCTGAAATAACTAACCCACTCCTGCAATGACATTAACCCATTCATGAGGGCAGAGCAAGCCCTCAGATCTAATCACCTCTTAGGGTCCCACCTCTGAACACTGTTTGAGATTAGTTTCTAACACAAGCTTTGGGGGCAACACATTCAAACTATAACATCCACAAAATTATTTGCTGGGATTTTGATTGGAATTCTATTTGATTTATAGATTAAGTTGGAAAGAACTAACATCTTGACAATATTGAATCTTCCTATCCATGAACATAGAATTCTTCATTTATTTAGTTCTTTCATATCATTCAACAGAATACTGATATAGGTCTTATACATATATTAGATATATACTTCAGTGTTTCACTTTGGGGGCAGCTAATTTACTAATAAATGGTAATGTGTTTTTATTACTATTTCAAATGTCACTTGCTCATTGCTAGTATATAGGAAAGTAACTGACTTTTGTATATTAAACTTACATTCTTGCTATAATTGCGTATTAGTTTCAGGAAGGTTTTTTGTTGATTCTTTTGAATTTTCTCTGTAGACAATCATGTTAACTGTCAAAAAAAATGTATTTCTTCCTTCTTAATTTGTAAATCTTATCTTTTCTTTTCTTGCCTTTTCTAGCTAGGACTCCCAGTATGATGCTGAAATGTAACTCTAATTTTTGTTCCTCTGTACGTAAGGCTTTTTTTCCTTAGTTGTATTTTTACATTTCTTTGTTACTTTTTTATTTTCTGTAGTTTGAATGTATCATCTCCAGGTGTTAGGATTTTTATTAGGAGATTATTTTACTTGGTGTTCTCTAAGCTTCGTGGATCTGTGGTTTGGTGTTTCACATAATATAGGGAAATTCTTAGTTGTTATTACTTCAAATATTGCTTGTGATCCTTTCTATCTTTCAAAATTCACTTTGGTAATGAATTTAGGACATTATGACATTATTGGCATTATGTGTTTGTTACACTTTTGTAGCTATATCCCAATTCTTGGATGTTCAGCTTTTTATTTTTTCAATCTTTTCCCCCCTCTTTTTCTTAGTTATACAAGTTTGTATTATCATATCCTCAATCTCAGAATTTTCCTCAGCAGTGTCCAGCCTACTAACCAGCCCTTGAAAGGGATTCTTCTTTCCTCTTACCATGTTTTTGACCTCTCACATCTCTTTTTGATTCTACTTTAGAATTTTTATCCCTTTGTTTATATTATTCATCTGTTCTTACATGTTGTTTACTGTTTCCATTAAAGTCCTTAACATGTTAGTCATTGTATGTTTGTTATTTTGTTCTTTGTTTACTTATTTATTTATTTATTGCATTTTTTGGCCAGGGCTGGGTTTGAACCCACTACCTGCTGGCATATGGGGCCGGCACCCTACCCCTTTGAGCCACAGGCGCCGCCCTGTTTGGGTTATTTTTAAATTCCTGACCTAATAATTCCAACATTTCTGTGACACATCTGAGTCTGGTTCTGATGCTTGCTCAATCTCTGTAAACTGTGTTGTTTGCTTTTATTATACCTTGCAACTTTTTATTGAAAGGTGGACATAATGTACATGTAAGAAAAATGGTGATAAATATATTTGTAGCAGTAGAGTGGTAAGGTATAAAGGGAATAAAGCTGTCTGCGGTCCTGTAACTAGGTCTCAATCTTCTGGTGGGCCTGTGCACCCAGACTGTGAACTTCACCAATGCTTATCAGTACCCTCCATGCTCATGGCTAGAGATGACTGAGTTGGGTATTCCCTTCCCCCAGATATGCTGCACTGTACTACAATTCCAGTAGGTAAGGCTCTGATAAAATAGTTTCCAAGAACAGGCCTTGTTAAGAAGAACAGAAAGCGCTAGTATATTTCAAAATGATTCCTTCCCCCCACCCCCACAGGAAGCATAGGGGACTTTTCTCTAGTGTTCACTGGGAGGAACTGGAGAAAGCAGGTACATGAAATTTACGAAGTGTGGGATCCTCCATTGCTATACCCCCTTGAAGGTTTAACTTTCAGACTTGTTCCCACTGAGCATGCAGAAATTTATCAATTACATTTTAGGTTTTCCTGCCCCAGCACTGATTCCCACAGAAATTTCTGCTCACAGGTTTCAACTCTAGTAAGTGAGGTCTGACTCTCTGCATGTGTCTGCCTATCTCTCCAATTTGGGGGGCATCAGTTTGCTGGCAGATCTAAGAAGAGTCGTTGTATTGTCAATTTGTTCATCTTTTTGTTAGGACAAAGTGGTGATGTGAGGTTTTTTTATACCTCATCTATTTTTTACGTCACTTGATAATCCCCTTTTGCTTAGCTCTCTTGGAGTCAGAATATTTTTAATCAAGGATTTATACCAATTGGGAAACATTTTTAGCTTCTGTCATGTTCAACTTGTAGACTTCAAGAATACAATTTCCATCTTGCATCCACACAGACCTGTAAGTCCCAGCACTGTGGGAGAACACATTTTATCACTGAGCTCTTAGGAGGGGCCCTGCAGCGCTAGTTTCCCCAAAGTGGCTTTTCTCTGTCTCCAGCCTCTCTGGGCTGAGGCACAGTGGTCAGAACAGTTACAGACAACCCTTAATTTTTGTGGGTATGAACTTCCACTAGGCTGAAGTTATTGTCCATGCTAACTCTTTTTCAGAATCAAATACTCTACCTAGCTACAGTATGTAATGGGGTTTTGTTCTTTAACAATTTTTACATGTGGAAAACTGAGAAAGAAAAACCAAGGTCAGTTTGGCTTTTGGGGGGTGTAGGGCTAATGTGATAAGCTGCAGATTGACTATGAGCCGTACAGACAGCTTATGAAGTCTAACCATGTACCGATAGGAAACACAATAACGTTTAGAATGTGTAAGTCTGAGAATGTTGTATCAACTCTTACTGCATCTTCCAACAAAGAGCTGGTCATTGACTACTTTGAAGAGCCAGACACACAACAGTTTCCAAGTGTAGAAGAAAATACAGTGACATGTGAAGATAGAATATAAGTGGATTCAAAACATTAAGGGTTAGCTTTGATCCTTTCATACTGTGTATGGGACCCTGTTCAGGGCTCACAATTTTAGGAGGTCTTTGTTTCACATCTGTGTAGTAAGAGTCTGCTGAGACAATTCCTTAATCGGTCCCCTGTGTCCTGTTTGGAAAGCCTGGGGTGTTAGCCACATGAACTATGCTGCCAAGAGCAGGAGAATAGGGACAGCCCTGGACTGGACTCACGGTGACTGGAAATAGCATTATCAAATCAAGGAAGTCAAAGTATAGTTCTGAAGGGAAGCCACAGATCACCAAAAGAGAAGTATTAATTCCCAAGTCCAAAGTCTTAGTGAGAACTGTATAAAGAAAATGCATATAGCAGTTGAGGACCAAGAAGATCTGGGAGAGGTTGGAAAGCAGATTGTAAACATAAAGTATGAGCTCAAGACATAAGCCATGAGGGAGGACAAGCTGACCATAGGCTGTGCCTGTTGGAAGCAGTTGGGTCAGGTGGCGGGGGGGTGGGGGGGGGGGGTGGGGGTGGGGGTGGGGTGGGGGGGGGTGGGACGGGACAGACTGGCTCTGGCAGTTTCTCTTAAAGGAACAGATCTAGAAACCCCATGACTCTAAGTGCATAGCAAGGCTTAATAAAAAGAACTCCAGGTTCTACATGATTTTTAGAAGTTATTTGACTATAAGCCTTACCATTATCATGATTCATCATCACCACAGATGCTCATTCATTGATCTTGGACAGTATCCAAGCCACAGGGCTGTGAGTTCTGTGACCTTCTTTCCTATACACTTTCTGCTACTCATCTTATCCTCATACCCACACAGTGATTCATTTTAACATTTTACTTTTCAGGTTTTCTTTTTAGGCTTTGTATTATTAACTGGATTTCTATTAATAGCCTGTGGATTTTATTAATTTAGAGATAAATTTCTTTTGACTGTATAAAAAGCACCTGATAAAGTTGGTGTTAGTGGTGAGCTTTTTTTTTTTTTTTTCTTTTTTAATTTTACGGAATTGCCTTTAGGCAGAAATCAGGTGAGATTGTTTTTCTGCAGAGGTAAATTTGGCTTATGATTTAAAAATTCTAACAGTTACTTTAACAGCTTGCTAGTAGCTACTGGAAAGTGTGGTTCCTAACACCAAAGTTCTTTTTTTCTTGGGGGACCAGTTCAAACAGTTTCTCTTAAAGATACCACCAAGGATAATTACATTTGTTTTCTCCCTAGATTTTATGGACTTAAGAAGGAATGAGTCTGTCACATGCAGGCAAACACACAGTTTGAAGTCACTAAAAATGTATTATATTATTAATAGATTTTCTTTAACTTGAATTTAAGGGCTATAGTAAGAAGACAGGTTGGTATAAATACTTGAGAATTAGCTGTCCATATCCATAGGTTCTGCATTCATGGAGTCAACCAACAGTGAATCAAAACTGAAAATTAGAAAATAATAAAAGTTAACAATAGAACAATAAAAGCTAATATGAACAAGACAATGTAAGATCTACTTACATAGCTCTGACATTGTATTAGGCACTGTACACTGTCTAGAGATTTTCTACAGTGTATATGAGGCTGAACATAAGTTATATGCAAATACTACACCATTTTATATAAAGGACTTGACCAAATTTGGGTATTCTGGGGAGTCTTGGAACCAATCCCTAGGGATACCAAGGGACAATTGTATTAGAAGTTTTCTGTTCCTGTTATTTAATGCTGGGTGATCAACCACCCACAAAATTATTGACTAAAAATAATTACATCATTTATTTTGCTACAAAATCCACAATTTGTATTGGGCTCAGTAGAAATATTTAATCCTTGTTTCATTTGATGTCAACCAGACTGGCTTTTAGGGCAGAGGATGGAAACATCTCGTGGCTGACTCACACATCTGGTGTTTTATTGTGGCCATTGGCTGGGAGTCTCAGCTCTGCTCTGCATGGGCTCTATGGTCTCTGTGGGGGGGGCAGCTTGTTGTCATGTTTGAAAGGTGAGCATCCATAGAGACAGAGCCAGACAGAAGCAATATTGCCTTTTGTGCTCTCACATCACAAGTCATGAAGCATCACTTTTGCCACATACTTTTGATCAAGGCAGTTACAAAGACCCAGCTAGCCTTAAGAAGGGAAAAGTAGACCTTACTTCTGAATGGAGGAGGGTCAATGTCATATTGCATAAAGAATATAACTGCACCCATAATTGAAAAATACAATTTGCCACATACCCCATATAGAAAGTTCCTATGTGGTTGAACTTAGTAGAAAACTATGTAATATGCTTTATTGCATATCAAACATGGAGATAATTACTCTGTGTAATTACAATCATTCAGTTCTTTGTCTCAAGGAACAAAAATGAGTTTTAGGAGAGGATGATGCATTCACTTTCCAAAGATGATGTATTCACTTTCCTTTTCCTATCATAGGGATAGCTGCTCTGCTTAGAGAAGGAGACACTGCCTCTGTCCTGCCAAGCCTACTCCAACCCATGCTCTCCCCCTCCGTCAGAAAAGTTAATGCCCAGACTAGAGAAGAGTGCCATGATCCAGCAGCCTGCCTGGTTTCATCCCAGGCCATGTCCCTTCTGGAGTTCATATCTCCAGAGATATAAAAGAACAAGAAAAAAAATTAAATGGCCCCATATAAAAGTAGGAAAAAACATGAAAAGAAACTTTTCAAAAGAAGGTATACTAATGGCCAATAGACATATGAGAAAATTCCTACACATCTCTAATCATCAGGGAAATGTAAATCAAAACCACAATGAGCTATTACCTCACTTCAGTGACAATGGTGTCTATACCACCAGATGCCGGTGTGAATGCAGAGATAAAGAAACATTTATACCATGCTAGTGGGGCCGAAAACTAGGACAGCCTTTGTGGAAAACAGTACGGTGACACCTCAGAAATAAAGGAAGACCTGCCATTTGACCCAGCAATCCCACTCTTGGGTAGCACCTCACAGAAATAAAAGAAGACCTGCCATTTGATCCAGCAATCCCACTCTTGAGTATTTATACAAAGCAAAAAAAAAAAAGACATTTCATCAAAAAGACACGTGTACGCAAATGTTTTTTGCAACACTATTCACAATCATAAAGACGTATAATCAATGCAAGTGACCATTAATACATAAGTGGATTAATAAAATGTAGTATATGTAAACCAAGGAGTACTGTTCAGTCGTTAAAAATGGTGATCTGCTCTTTTATAATAACATGTTTGCAACTGGAGACCATGCTTGTGAGGAAAGTATTGCAAGAATGAAAAACAAATACTGCACGTACTCACTATTACATTGGAGATAATCAGTCAATACACAAACACATATGGTAGCAAAACTCAAAAGAAACCAAGCAGGTGGTGTCAGGGGACCAGTAAATTCACACTTAACAGGTACAATGCACACTACCATGGTGATGGACACACTTATAACTTTGACTCAAATTTCACAAAAGCAATCCATGTAACCAAATGCATATACCCCTGTAATATTCAGAAATAAAGAAGAAAGAATGATAAATGAATGGAAAGCAAAGGAGAAAAAGTCCAGTGAGGATATATTTAAATGCACAATTACTACATAAAGTAGCAATACGTTTATTTATCAGTGTTTCATTAGCAGAGGCATGTGTTATGTATATCAGAGAAATCTTACTGGGGAAAGTGATATTGAATGAGGAGCAAGTGTTAAATAGAAAATAAAGTTGTGCTAGAAACATAGGCTTTGGAGTCATAAGACTGGCTTTTAGTCCCAGTTCAACCATTTACAAGATGTCTAATTTTGGGGAAAGGAAGGAATATTCTCTGAACCTATATCCTCATCTATAAGATGGAGATAGGAATATTAATTACCTTGTAGATTCTTGAAAGATTTTCTTTCAAGTCTTCTTTGAAATATGTGACACCTCATTCTATTCCATTTTTGTAAGCTTTTTTTATTTCTTTATAAATGTGTACATTCTTTAAAACTTGTCATAAGAAGTTCATTTTTTTATTGCCAGATACATTGAATGTTCCTTCTGTCACAAAATACGGCTCAGTGTCCATTAAATATTTTATTTTTTCACTTGTTCATTCAATTCCTTTATTTATTTCTAGGTAATATTCCAGTCCCTGAGGATTTCCTGGTGAATGAGACAGGTGAAGAGAACTGTTTCTTATGTTCTGGTTAATGAGACAGTCAATAAGAAAGGAAATATAACCAGGGAGAAATTCTCCAAAGGTGATAAGAGACAGAGGACAACCATTTTAGTCAGAGGGATTCTGAAAAACCAGTCTGGAGGGTTAATATTTAAGCTAAAATGTGAAGAAGCCATGACCTAGCCATATGAGGAGCTTAGGAATAAATATTTCAGGCAGAGGTGATAGCAACTGAATGCTGGATGTGTTTGAGAAACAGAAGGAAGATATATTAGTTAAGCTTATGTCAGCTATTATAATAACTAAACTCTAAGAGCTCAGTGATTATCAGAGTAATAATTTATTTTCCATCAACTTTTTGTTGTATATATTTAAGGTATAGGACATGATGTTTTGATATACTTATTTTTTAAAAAAATTTCAGATTAGTATGAGGGTACAAATGACGCAGGAGGTATGCCACATACACTTACATTGTGTCCATTGGGTGGGAGCACACCAACCCCCCTTCTCTTCCTTTCCTCTCCTTCCTCCTCTGGCCCCTTGACTTCAATCCAACAGTTTTTCTCTTGCATAAGCGTGTATTAGTTTGAGAAGTGGCTTCATATTAGTATTAAGTACACTGGATACTTGGTTTCCAATTCTTGTGGTGCTTTACTAGGAAGAATGTGTTTCAACTCATCTAGGTTAATACGAAAGATACAAAGTCTCCATCTTTTATATCACATGTTATTAACCCATTTCTGGGTTGATGGGCACTTAGGTTGATTCTAGTCTTGGTGACTGTAAATTGAGCTGTATTAAACAATCTAGTGCAAATATCCTTATGGTAAAATGATTTTTTTTTCTTCTAGATAGATGCCTAGTAATGGGATTGCAGTATCAAATGGAAAGTCTGTTTTGAGGATTCTCCATACTTTTTCCAAGGAGGCTGTATTAGTTTGCAGTCCCACCAACAGGGTAAAAGTGTTCCCTTCTCTCCACACCTAAGCCAGCATTTGCAGCTTTGGGACTTTGTGATCTGAGCTGTTCTCACTGGGATTAGGTGATATCTCAGGGTAGTTTTGATTTGCATTTCTCTAAGGATTATGGGCATTTTTTCATATGTTTGTTAGCCATTTATCTGTTCTCTTCAGGGAAGGTTCTGTCATGTCTGTTGCCTAGTGACAGATGGTATTGTTGTTCTTTTTTTGTTAATTAATTTGAGCTAATAGATTCTATATATTCTCTATAGATTCTAGTTATCTTAATACACATATACATAGTGAAATGCATTTCAATTAAGCAAAGTAACATATGCATCATCTTATATAGTTAATGTTTCTTTGTGTGTGTGTTGAGAGTAAGAGGCAAAGTTATAGTTACATAAGATGAATAAGTCTAGAGATCTAATGTACAGCTTAAGAACTATAGCAAACAACATTGTAGCATATACTGACAGTTTGCCAAGAGAGTAAATGGCTGATCTTTACATCAGCATCAACATTCAGCTGATAGATGAAGAAAGAAAGAATTGTGCATGGAAGGCCTTTATGGCTCAGGCTTGGAAGTGAGGCCTGTCTCCTCTGTTCTCTCTTGCCAGACAGACTCAGTCCACGGACACAGCTAATAGCAAAGGGCAATGGAAAATATCATCTTAGGATCTTGGCCTAACTAAACATTCAGAGGACCAGCTTTAGGTCGCCAATCTCTGACATATGAGGCCAGTGTGACTAGAGGTCAGTCAGTGAGGGAGTGGGAAGAAAGGAGAAGGTCAAAGAGGAGGAGGAAGAAAGGGAAGAAGTGAGGGAGGATGGAGAAGAACAGAATAATTCAACACTGAGAAGTACACGGCGGAGGCGGAATTATGTAAGGTCTTTTTGTCTGTTGTAAGCATTAAAGTGATGTAATCAGCTTATCTTCTTAAAAGACCTCTTGGCTATGGAATGAATTTGAGAGATGTGGGAGTAGAAGATAAGTGGCTACTGCAAAGGTTTAACTGAGAGATGATTGTAATTTATTGAGGGACATTGATGGAGTAGAAGAAAAGAAGTGACTGGATTGGAGATATATTTTAGAGGTAAAACGAACTACCATATAGATCAGTGTTTTTCAATCTTTTTTTTTAATCTCACAGCACACTTGAACCTATAGTTTAAGCTTCCACAGTGCACTTGAATTATGTTGATCAAAAAAAAAAAAAAGAGTGAGAAAAAGAATATACTCACTGTGCTTTGAACTTCTTTCAAAAACAGTTTAAGGGGCGGTGCCTGTGGCTCAAAAGGGTAAAGGTGCCAGCCCCATATGCCAGAGGTGGTGGGTTCAAATCCATCCCCAGCCCCCCCCCCCAAAAGAAAAGAAAATAGTTTAATTATTGATCTTAAAAATTTTTTGCAGCACAGCTAAAATCCTCTGATGGCACACCAGGGTGCCAAGAGCCACTGGTTGAAAATCACTGATAATCAGTAACTGCTTGGTGAACAAATGAATAAATGAACAATAATGTCCAACATTTACTAAACACATCCTGTGTCAGACTTTGTGGTAGAAGCTTTTACATGGATTATGCCATTTAATCTGTTCAACAATCTTATAAAGTGAGCACTATTATTAGCTCTATTTTACAGATGAGGAAATTATGGCTCAGAGAATTTAAATCACTTGCTTATGTTTATACAAATAATTTGAAGCCAGGAAGCTCTTGTATAAGGCTGTGTAGTATTTTGTTGTGTACATTTCCTTTATGCACTAATTTGATCATGGGCACTTAGATCGATTCCGTATTTGGCAATGGTGGATAATTCTGCAGGAAACGTGGGCATGGAGATACCTCTTTAACATACTAATTTCAGTTCCTTTAGATATATGCCCAGAAGTGGGGTTGATGAATGACATGGCAGTTATTATTTTTAATTTTTTGGGGGGGGAAGAACTTCCATAATGTTTTGCAAACTGGCTATACTAATTTATATTCTCACCAATATCATCATTTGCAACAACATGGATGAAGCTGGAGGTCATCATGCTAAGTGAGATAAGCCAGGCACACAAAGACAGATACTGCATGGTTTCACTTATGAGTGGAACCTAAAATAGTCCAATTCATAAAACCAGAGAGTAGAATGGTGGTTAGCAGAGTGGGGAGGGAGTGGGGGATGGGGAAAGAGATGTTGGTCAAAGGATAAAACCTTCCAGTTAGACAGGGGGAATAAATTTGACTGATCTGGAGCACATCATGGTGACCACAGTTAATAGTAATGTATTGTATACTTCAGTAATTGTTTTAATAAAAAGGGTAGATTTTAAACGTCCTTACCATGGAGCAGGGGTGGAGGGAGGAGAGAAAGTAAGTAGATAAGGTAATGGAGATATTAATTTGCTTGATTTACTCTTTCTACAATGTATACGTATGTCAAACATCAGGTTGTACTCCACTAATACATATAATTTTTTAGTTAAAATTTTTTAAATAAATAAAATTAAAATAATTTTTGCTCGAATCGAGACTAGAACATAGGCATTCTGATTTCAGAACACTTCCCTACTGGACTGAAACAATCCACAGTTCTCTCCTGACTTAACAAGCCTATTAATGATAATCTTCAAATGACCACAAACTCTCAACCTACCTTTGCCCCTAGCCCCAGCCGTACAGAAAATTCCCAAGACCTATAGTTAACCGCTACAGGTAAACTCAAAGATACAGGAGGTATTTATGCTCCCCCATCTTTCGGGGGAGTTCATATCTTGTTTCTGAAATCCTTGCCTTTGGTAACTCCTATTAAAGCCTGTTGTAATGTACTTGTAAGATCAATTGCTCAGAGGAGAGTCTGTTGTAAATTAGAAATCCTTGCAGCTAAGGAGGCCCTGGGGATGGAGCGTTGAGGAGGGGGCTCACATGGGTTCAGCATGGCAGGCTCCTCTGCTGATAATGAATGGGGGAAACGTGGCCAGTAAGACCCACAGAAAGAAAAACACTTAAACCTCTCGATGAAAGGCCACATGAGAAGGTAAGTGTTATAATTCAACTGAAAATAAAAGCGGGCGGCAGGTTATCCTTCCTCCCAGGCAGGCAGCTTGTGGGACTTTTCCTGCAGCCCCCATGGCAGTGATGGATTATCTAGGAAGGTGAAGCAGCTGAGCTGACCTACCCCCTCCTCTCCCACTCCCCAACTCCCCTCAGGCTACAGGCTTTCAGGGCAGCTTTAATCCCCATTAGCCTCCACTCTCCCACAGATTCCAAGGCAAGTCCCAGGAGCAAGCAGGCCTGGAGAGCATCCTCCCCAAGCTGTTTCCTGAAACCCAATCCTGAAAGGCAGGAGGTGGCCCTCAGGTGCTCGCCAGGAGCCTCTCACTCATTACTGTGCTAGGAATAATTGTTTGAGAAAGAGTCTGGAACTGAGAATCCAGCCTCAGATTCAAACTCTTGTGGTTGTTCAAGAGTGGCCCATTCAAGTGTGATTGGAGTGAGCTTTTAATTTCAGTAGGCGCTCAGCAAGCCCCACGGGGAGGTTGCAATGGCAAGGATGGACTGGGGCAGAGATGGAGGAGTGAGTCCTCCATCTTCCTCCATTTCTGCCTCAATTGTTAAGGAAAATCCCTATGTTGTTGGGTTTCCTGTCTCTACCCTGGTTCCCATCAAAATTGGCTTGAGTTGCCAGACCTTTTAAAGCCATTTTATTTATGTTAGGCACTCTTTGGATTCCTCAAAACCTTTCAAGAACTATAGATATGTGTTTAGTTTTAGAATTCTAGGGCTTTTGAAGAAATGTTTTTGTACAGGGAGGCCATTCTGGAGTCTTTTGAGTCTCTATACCTGGGTTGCTATCATGATTCCTGCTCAGAGCCTGGCCAGAATCTCTAGACTGAAAGTAAGCATGTCAGAAATTTACCTTTCTCTTCGCATTCCTTGTTTATCCCCTCTGAGGCTCTTGCATTCAACACTTGATGCACCAGTGGACCCACAGACAGAATGATAACAGGCAGAAAGTGCAAGGCTCTAGGACCACTCCACAGAGGGAAGGTCTAAATTATAAGGTGAGCCTGTGTCGGGAGACAATTCTTCACCAAGATCCCCCTCTCTCTTTTAGTCCCAGTTATGTATTTTTCAGGAAATCCCTTAAAGATTATTCTGTGAAAACTTAACAATTTTCTACCATATAAATTGTATAAAACCTGGAATAAGATCCTACCATGACAATTGTAACTATTACATACTGTAAGTCTTAGAATTAAATGAACATGTGGATATGATAAAATGGTATGGCTTTTATAGTGGGGAAAACTGGGACAAACCTGGATTCCAATTATACTTTTATAAATGAGGCCTTAAATAATTGTATTTTTTTAAGCTGTAAGATGTAGGTAATCCCTAGGAAACTACTGTGGGAATTTCATGTTCGTCCTCTGACAATCATGAAATATCAATGCCTTTTTTCTACTCAAGCCAATTTGAGTTAAAGTAGAAAGGGAGTTGAGACTTACCTTCTATAATTCCCTGTAGCATTTTTCCCAGGAAAGAAAAAATAGAGATGGTTGTTTTTCTTCCTAGTTGCAATAGCAGGGTGATCTTTTGTATATACATAGCATGTCCTGCTTCCAAAGAACACTCACATTCACCTTCTATCACATCTCCTCTTCAGAGCCATTCTATAAATGTACCCTGCTCTAACCCGAAGTGAATAGCAAGATAACTGTAATTTAACAACAACAACAACAACAAAATACATGTTTTGGGATTGGTGATTTGGAACTGGGAATAAAGAAAGGAGAGGGGGAATAGAAAGAGAACGGATTCATCCCTGATCACCAAGACCTTGGATTCCAGTTGGAACGCAAGGCCAACACATGAAAGAGCCAAGAAAAAAAATCTCTATAGGGCATGATTAAGAGCAGAATGAGTGAAAGCCACACACGTCCCATCTTCTCCATGAGCAGTGAGAGCAACAATAACAGGGGGAGCCCAGACAGTCACGTGGCATGTGTGCTGAACCTTGTAGGAATACACAGAAGAATGAGTGACTGGCAGCTGCAGCCACAGGCAGAGATGGCCAACCCTGCCTGCCCTTTGCTATCAGAGCAGTGTCTTTTATAATTATGACACCAGGTCCCCAGCCCTAGAAATTCCACTTTAAGTGAGCTTGGGGTGGGGGTAAGGCTTAGAAAGTGTTTAGGTTCCCTTTGTGATTCCAAGGTGAAACAAGGTATTTATTGAACTATATTGTAGATTTAGGCATTTCCACAGAATATGTACATCTCTCATGATTTAAAAAAAAATTATGTTCATGAGAGTTAGGTTAGAAATTCCAATGTCATTTCTTGAACTTTCTGGAAGTCTTTCTGAACAAGAGGTATGATATTTATGATACATTATGTATTCTGAAAATCTGTCTTCTAATCCCAGTTTGGCCAATTCTTGCTATATCATGATCTTGTTACGTACACATACTGAGATGAAAGGGCACTGTCACGCTAACCAGCTGTCGGTTTAGTACAAGGTCCAGCCTTCAGTTTCTCCATCTTTTATATGGAGGAGATGGACAGACTCAGAGGCCTGCACACTGAGCTCCATTGAGAACTCCATGGAAAGGCCTGTGATCTAACTTGAGGGACAAGGGCCACATAGCAGCTTCAACCAGAAACGCTCCATCTCTATCTATTTGATATATCTGGCCTCTGCCGATAATTTCTTTGAAATAGCAGCAAGCCTGATGTCAGCAAATTGTCAGAGTAGGCAACTCCAAATGTCTATTCCACAAGCCACAGGAGCACTGCCCACAATAGCTAACAAGTAGAAATAGTCCAAATGTCCATTGATGGATAAGTGGAAAAACAAACTGTTACATGCAACAGGATATTGCTCAGCAATAAAAAGGAATGAAGCACTGATACGTCCTACAACGTAAATGAACCACCAAACATTATGCCGAGGGACAGAAGCTGGGCACAGAAGGCCACATGTTGCATTATTCCATTTATGTGACTATCTTGGTCTATGTTGCTATAAAGGGAATGACTGAGACTGAGTAATTTATGAAGAAAAGAGGTTCCTTTAGCTCATGGTTCTGCAGGCTGAGAAGTTCAAGGACATAGCCTTGGCTGCTGGCAAGGGGTTTAGCTCTGCTGTGTCACGACATAGCAGAGAAAATCAAAGGGGAAGTGGACCTGTGTGAAGAGGGGAAAAACTGAGGGCCATCTTGGCTTTATTTAAAAAAGAAATATTTATTTTAAAAAGTCATCTTGGCTTTTTTATCTGTTCTACTCCACATTAATTCATTTCAGAGAGAACTGTCTAGTCTTGGGAACAAGAACACACCCCTGCCCCCCTCCAACACTGCCAGGCCAGGGATCAAATTTCAACAGGAGCTTTGGTGGGGACAAACAAGCCATGTCCTAACCATAGCAATGACATACCTGGGAGACAGAAATCCACAGAGAGATAACACAGACTGGTGGCTGACAGGGGCTAGGGAGTACGAATAGGGACAAACTGCGGAATACCTCCTCGGCTTTACTTTGGCGTGATGGAAACGTTTTGGAAGTAAGGAGAGGTGGTGATTGCACAGCACTGTAAATGTACCTGATGCCACTGACTCATTCACTTTAAAATGGTTAATTCAACCTCAATAATGATTTTTTTTAAAGAAATGAGAACTATTGAACTGGATGATAATTGAGATCCATTCCAGCTCCAAAATTATATATTTTATGATTTTATGGAAACAAAGGAAAACATAAAGAAGATATTCTGAGGGTTCAAATGAAGAGTTAGAGGCATAAAAGAAAGGTTTCACGAAGGAGACATTTGAGGAAGGTTCTGAAAGACAAGGAGAGTTTTACATGGAGATGACGGGAGAACTTCCCACCAAGACATGGGGACGGGAACTTGCAGAGAAGCATTTGTTGGGAAGATTGGTCCATGCAGGGAGTGGGGGCCCAAGGCTGGAAATGTGTGTCAGAGCTATTCTGAGAAAGACCTTCAGTGATTGAATAAAAAATGTTTAAACTTCGTTGGAATTCAAATAGGTTATCTTGAAAAGTGTTTGCAGGAAACAAGCTATATAACAGGAATTGCACCTTGCCCTGTGGTGTCAGAGTATTGGGGGAAAGCTTCAGAGAGGCAGCACAGTGCCATGACATTAAGGGTAAGGCCTGTGAAGCCAGACTGCCCAAATGTGAATCCCAGCTCTACACTCAAGCCAGGGGAATGTGGACACGCTATATAACTTCTTTATGCCTCAGTTTCATCATCCATAAAATGGAAGCAAAACCCACCTTATAAAATTGTTATAAGAATTAAATAAATTAAAACAAGTAAAATGCATAAAATAATCCATGGAGCAGAGTAAGTGCTCAGTAAGTGTTAACATCTACTTACAGATGAATGGAGAGATGCAGAGGGAGGTGTGTGTGTGTGTGTGTGTGTGTGTGTGTGTGTGTGAATGGAGAAATACAGAGGGAGTCGTGTGTGTGTGTGTACATATATATACATAAGAAAGAAAAAAACTCCATTAAAATCATAATACTCAATATATACCAATAACAAAAGAGAAGTACAAGTCATACAATTGCAGAAGTCAAATGTGACTTGAATTTTTCAGTTTTAATTCAGTTTTTTCTGTTCTTAAAATATGTATACATGTTTGGGCACCCTCTATATGTGTGTTTAGGAAACAATAGAGATAGTGGCAAGAATTAGACCTGGTGGCTTGCTATTCTGTGTCACAAGTCAAGACGTACTGTGTGTGAATTCAGTGTCACCCTGCACTTTGAAGATTGCAGTTTTTTTAATGTGATATTTAAATAAGGGTAAATATTGGACAAAGAAGCTTTGAGAACTTATTGGGGCATGCAATAGAGGCCATTAACCAGGATAGGTAAAAGAAGAATGTCAGGATGATGACCTTTATAATACTCTCAGGTGACCTGGGGGATTTTCACTTGACCAGAATCTTCAGAAGTATTTGGCAATAACTCTGGCTGCTGAGAAGTAATAATTTTAGAATATGTATCTTGATAACAAAAACCTAGAGGAAAACTACATGTGAAGGAGCAAGGTCTGGCAAGAAGGGATTGTATTGGTTGGGATATCCGTTTATATCAGCAGAACTGAACCAGTATTTAAGCATAAGGATAGAGCGGAAGCTGAAGTCAACCTCTGAATTCAAAGAGGAGGCAACTACTGAAGCCCCACCAGGGGACGCACAGTTGCTGATACTGACAGCACAGTGTTCTTCAACTAATTCACCCCTCCACCCAAAGCATGAGTTCAAGCCCTTTGTATTAGAAAATAAATCTATTACATACCTTTTATGTGCTAAGTAATATGGTTGTTCTCAGGTATGTAGTGATGCAAAGGACAAACAATCCGACTTTGGGGGCTTCATGGTCCAACTAGGAGAGAGAATCAAGACGTCTCACAACCCTTCAAAGTCAGTAGAAAACTGAACTCCAGAACACCCCTCTGGATTTCTTTCTTTTCTTTTCTTTTTTAATTTTTATCTTCTTTTTATTTATTTATTTTTTTGTATTAAATCATAGCTGTGTATATTGATGCAATCATGGGGTACAATGTGCTGGTTTTATATACCATTTGAAATACTTTCATGAAACTGGTTAACACAGCCTTCACGGCATTTTCTTAGTTATTGTGTTAAGACATTTATATTCTACACCTGGTAAATTTCACATGTACCCTTGTAAGATGCACTGTAGGTGTGGTCCCACCAGTTACCCTCCCTCTACCCATCCTCCCCCCTCCCCTGCCCTCTCTTTCCTCTTTCCCCTTCTTCTTGAGCTATAATTGGGTTATAGCTTTCATAAGAAAGCTATTTGTTTCATAGTAGGGCTGAGTACATTGGGCATTTTTTCTGATATATGTGAACCATGGAATACTATCCAGCCTTAAAGAAAGGTGGAGACTTTACCTCTTACATGTTTACATGGATGGAGCTGGGACATAGTCTTCCTAGCAAAATATCTCAAGAATGGAAGATAAAGTATCCAATGTATTCAATTTTTTTTTATGGATCATGCATTCTGTGTCTAGTCTAAGATCTGCTTAGCTTCACATTTAAAATAAATTTAATTTTTTTTCAATTTTTTTCTGAGAGTTTTATAGTTTTGCATTTTTCACTTTAGTTCATAATCTATTTTGAGTTAGTTTTTTTATTAAGTCTCTTGTACTTTACCACTTTTACCCTATTACAGGATAAAGACATTTATGCTCTACACCTGATAGATCCAATTTGTACTTGCAATATGCCCCATAGGTGTGGTCCCTCTACCAGGGATCTAAATATAGACCTGCCGTGTGATCTGGATTTATTTCTAATAAATTCTCTAAGCCTAAGATTCATCACTGACAACTTTTTCTCATTATACCTACATCCAGTCTATCACAGCTGTGTCTATTTTGCCTCTTAAATATATTTTATATCTATCAGGTTTTTTTGTAAATCTCCATACCTAACCTGGTTTGCACCTCATCTTCCGCAGCACAGCGATAGCCTTTTAACTGGTATCCTCCACCAACTGTGCCCTCTCTCCAGGTTATTCTTGACTCAGAGGCATGCTCGAGATAAAGTACAAAGTTCTTCATCTGCGTACAGGTCCTCTCATGATCTGCTCACTACTGACCACTTGCCCTCATCATTTTCCTGCCACAGGTCTTACCAATGCTGTGCCCTCAAAACTTATCATCTCTTAGATAACTCCTATTCATACAAACAATCTCAACTCAAGTCTCACTTCCTTTGATAAATCTCATTTATTGGCCACATCAGATCTCCCTGTCAATAGTTCTGTTAGCCTATGCACCCGTCTTTATAGTACTTAAATAATTAGTAATTGTATATTTATGTGTATGATTATTTAAATTTTATCTCTCCTAATAAACTGAACTTCATGAGAACAAATTCCTATCTGAATTTAATCTTATTATTTCTCCAGTATCTAGCACAGTGCCTAGTCATCCTTTGTTCAATGAATAATGAATGAATGACCGCCAATACAGTATTGCAGGTGTTATGTATTCTTACAATTGTCTGAGCTATCAGGGAAAATGTTCATGTGACTATGCCATTTCAAGAGCAATTGATGACTTTCTTGTACAATAAAGGATATATAGGAATCAGGTAGGTAAAGAGAGCAGAGAAGCCCACTGCGGAGAGAAAAGCATTGAGATGGGAAACAGCATGAAACAGTCATGGGTTCAGCCATGTCTAGTGTGGCCTGCAGAGAAAAGTGAGGGAATGCCCATGAATTGCAATTTTGAAGAGATGACTATTGGCCAAAACCACGTAGAGCAGTGGTTCTCAACCTTCCTAATGCTGTGACCCTTTAATGCAGTTCCTTTGGGTCACGACTCATACGCTGAGAACCGCTGATGTAGAGCCTTTGTTTCCGTTAGACTTTATTTCTGTTTTTAATTGACAAATGAAAATTACATATATTTATAGTGTACAACATTATGTTTGTTAATTAATTATTTTTTCTTTATTTTGGGTTAATAGGAGAAAATTAGGTTACATTATTTGCCTTTGTATGGTATAGACCAAAGTGTGCCATGTACCCCTACATTGTACTCCCTCCTACATAGGTGGGAACTTACTAAACCCCTCCCCCCTTGAATTAAATTCTGTTTTTCTCTCATGTGGGTCTATAGTTGTTGTTCTATTATTTTCAGATTAGTACTGAGTACATAGACTATTTGCTTTTCTATTCTTGAGATACTTACTTAGAAAAATGTTCTCTAAATTCATCCATGTAAATAGAAAAGAAGAAAAGTCTCTCTCTTTTATGTGGCTGAATAATATCCCATAGTATATACCACAATTTTATTAATCCATTCATGAGTTGAGAACGAGTTATTTCTACATCTTTGCAATTGTGAATTGAGCTGCTATAAACATTCAACTGCAAATGTCCTTGGGGTAAAATGACTTTTTTCCTTCTGGGTAGATACCTAGGATCAAATAGAAGGTCCACTTATAGTTCTTTGATGATTCTTCATACTTCTTTCCCCAAAAAGCTGCACTAGTTTGCAATCCCAGCAACAGCGTATAAATGTTCTCTTCTCTTTGTGCCCCTGCCACCTAATTAGCTATAGAACTCCAGTATGATTCAATTCAAAGCATCTCCTAGACCCTTTGTAATTGGACTTGGCCAAAGCAAAATGAGAGAGAAAATTCTTCAGGTAGCCAGACATGAGCAGCTTCTTACCTACAAGGGCAAAAACTTTAGAGTGATAGTGAGCTTGTCAGTGGAAACTTTATAAGACAGAAGAGAGTGGTCACCTGTCTTTAATCTTCTCAAATAAAATGACTTTCAGCCTAGAATTCTCTATCTTGCTAAACTAAGTCTCATATTTGAAGGAGAAATCAAATCTTTTAGTGACATGCTGCCAGTTACTAACTGCACAAAACTGGATAGTAATAGCTTCCACATCTATAAAGTATGAATGATATCAGATATCATTGCAATAGGTTATAGAGAGGATCAAATAAGCTTATATTGGTACAGAACTAAAAACAGATTTGGCACATAGTAAATACTCAATAAATGTTCTTTACTAAAAAAAATTATTTTACTGACAAGCAAACATTGAGGAAATTTTCCTGACTAGCTTTGCAGGAAATACTCAGAGCTGTACGGTACATAGCCCTGTCACAAAGGATCACCAGCAAAGTAAAGACACATGGAAACTAAGGGACAAAGCCCAGCTTCTCTGATAGCCCAAGTGATAAAACTAGACAAAAGACCTCCATAAACACAAGACAAAGAGAACTCCTTTGTATTTACCAATTCTCTATAAATGTGCATGGCCTGAATTCCTCCCTGAAGAGGCTGGACTGGATGACTGGATAAAAAAGCCCAAGCCAAGTATATACTGTATTCAGGTAACACATCTAACCTTCAAGGACAGAACGCGTTTTGATGTGTGTATACACTGTGGAATGGCTAAATCAAACCAAATAACATATGCTGGACTTCTTCTTTCCTTTTTCTTCCCTTTATGTTTATGGACAGTGAAAATCATCACAGTTTGTAAAAGCGAAAGGCTGTACTCAGTGTTCAAAAAGACTACTCAGACTTAAGTAAGAAGAATGGAAGGGAACATGAGAACAGAGACTTTTGGAGGCCATGGCTGTGGCTTGGAAGAGAGGCCGTGATAGTCTGGTTTTAAACCTCTACTCTAACTACCAAATTTCTATTCTCACTGCCCTAGATGGAAGATTATAGGATAATTATTTGTGAAAAAAATACTTATGATGGTGTTGAGGGATGGAGACTGAAAGAAAAACATTTTTCTAACCAGAGTTTTTCAACCTTGTTTATCTCATGGCACACTTGAACTTGTAGTTAAACTTTTGTGTCACACTTATGTTGATCAGAAAAAAAAGTGAGAAAAAGAATATGCTTACTGGGGCAGCGCCTGTGGCTCAAAGGAGTAGGGTGCCAGCCCCATATGCTGGAGGTGGTGGGTTCAAACCCGGCCCCAGCCAAAAACTGAAAAAAAAAATTTAAAAAAGAATATATTTACTGCACTTTGAACTTCTTTTAAAAATAACTTAAAGATCTTTAAAATTTTCAAGACACATCTACTCGGGCATCCTCAAACTACAGCCCATGGGGCCACATGTGGCCCACCTAGGACATTTATCTGGCCCACGGATATTTTTGCTGCCACTGCCTGTCGTGCTTAGCAGCCAACTCCTCCCAGGGCCTGTAGTCCGGCCCTCCGACGGTCTGAGGGACAGTGAACTGGCCCCCTGTTTAAAAAGTTTGAGGACCCCTGCAGATTCTCTCATAGCATGTGCCGCCGTACACTGGTTGAAAATCACGGCTCTAAACTGTCAGTAACAGTTACCCTGAGCAGGTGCAGAGGCAGTAGCAAGAAGTGGTTTGAAGGATGCTGGCCTTCACTATATCTTTTGTTTTATCCTGATGAAGATATAATCTCGGCAAAAACAGTGTGCTACTTACAATGCAAATTCTTGCAGCAATTCAGCCTTCACGTTCCTCCTCTACACACTTGGTCCTGAGAAGCCACCCCATATGCGGCTAAAGTACCCATGTGATGACTTTGGAGTATTACTCATCTTAGATCCTTGGGAACAGATTTAGGATTTTTTCAGACCTTAGAACATTTACATAAATAATGAGATATTTGGGGGATGAGACCCAAGTCTAAACGTGAAATTCATTTTATGTTTATCTTGTTACACATAGCCTGAAGATAATTTTATACAGTATTTTAAATAATTTTGTGCATGAAATAAAGTTTGTGCACCTTGGACTTTCAGAAAGCAAAGCTGTCACTATCCCAGACACCCATGTGGGAAACCTGTGGTTCTCTGGCCTCACCATCATCTCTGACTGAATGTCTATGCTACTGTGAACACCATTTTCTTACACTTCTTCATGCATAAGTACTTAGCATTATGAGATATGGCATAACACCAGTACAGTGAACAAAAACTGTGTTCAGGGTAACTAAGCGGCACAAGTGGCATCTCCAGAATATCTGCTGGAGAGCAACAGCAACAGCAAATAGCAGCAGGCTTTCAGGTTCCACTTGTGCTGCCCTGTTTTAATTACAAGGTTACTGTAGAATTTGCACCAAAGCAACAGCTGGAGTTGCCGCTCTTCAGCTTCCCTTGGCCAAGAGCAAACTAAGTCATCTCAGAGTTTGAAACATTCAGCGAACAATGGCAAGGGCGAGCACCAGACATGAACAGAACATCTAATTCCATGATCAATATGGTAATGCTGTATTAGTTGGTGGAGCCACTTTCTGTATTGTTGTATGGACATATGCATTGGCACTGATTGCTAGAGAATGGAACCTGTCCTCTGTTGGCAGAGTCACCCCAAAGGAGTGGAGAGATCAGTAATTATCCCAGCTGGTGTCACACTGAATTGCTTCAGAACCAACTCATAATTGATGCCAAATAAAAGCACTGTGTACAAAACATGGCATTATTCAGAAAATAAAGCACATCTGAAACCTTCAACGCAAAGGTTACTGTACACTGTATTTTCCTCTTTTAGGTGAGAAGAAACTTCAGAACACTTGAGGGAGTGGAAAGTGAGTCCCCAGGGATGAGGAAGCATCATGCTAGATGGATTTCTAAAGTGCTTCCTCCAGAGTCTCACTAGCAACAGGATTTGTCTCAGAAATCTCTCTTTGATTTTATAAAGTGACGTGGTTTCTCATTCTGTTTTGAATGCGTGTTGCTCTAGTCCTTTTCACTTCCTTTCACCGTGTATGTGGAATCGATGGGTGTTCTTCCTACAGTGTCGACATCATCATCTTCGTCATTACTATCACCACAATCTCCTTAAGGCACAACTATTTTGGCTACTTTTACCTTCAGCCAATCCACAAACAACTGGAGCCTCATTATTGATATTAAAAATGCTCACATATCCACCTCTTCCAGCTTACTCAGGGACACTAAAGATGTATTTTTTTCACAGTATGTAAGGAAAATGGTATCACTCTGACCTTTAGAAAACAGATGTGGTATTCCCTGATCAGATTTCACCCACCTCCGTGTTGTATGTTCCTTGCTTCTCAATAATACACCTCCTTGCTTCTGCCTGGATGAGAGGGGAAAAGTATAGCAAATATCTTAACTTAGCTTCCTGAAAGCCACAGAACTATACCAGACTATCTAAATATACATTTCTAAATTTCCAACCACACCCCTGCAAGATAGTAGGAAATAATACCTACAATATGGTTTATCCATGTAATCTTTGGACAAGGTAGTTTACAAATGACTAAAAGAACAACATTTTTTCCTTGTACATGTGTCATAGATTTAATCAGGCACAATAGGCCAAAATTAGGGTGAAATCTCTTGTGTGGTGCCCTGTTGAGAATACACTAAAATAGAAATGAGAAGGACAGTCTCAAAGGACTTTATTCTCAGGCTTAAGGAGATCTATTAAAGAATTTTAATATAGTAAAAATATGACAATTATAATAAGTGTCTAATTGAATGAATTCTTATAGGGTGTTTTATCTATATATCTTGTAATTCTTCGAGATTATGGTTGAATCTGAGCTCAGAGTGGAAGCTTTTGTTTTTTTCGTGACTTAAAGAAAAAAAGGAAAAGTTTTGTGTGAGTAAAATAGATTTATAAGGACAAGACATACTTTTTATAAAACCAAGCCTTCAAAATATTTGTTTTTGAATCACATTTTTAATAAAAATTTTTTAAATAAATTGAAAAAAAAGGAGGTGGAGGCTAGAGGACTGCTTGAGGCCAAGAGTCTGAGACAAGCCTGGACAATATAAAGAGATCTCCCATCTCTAAATAATTTTTTAAAGAAATAGCTAGACATGGTGACAGGTGCTTGTAGTCCTAGCTTCTCTGAAGGCTGTGGCAAGAGGATCACTTGAGCCTGAATTCTAGGTTGCAATAAACTATGCTTATGCCACTGTACTCCAGCTTGTGCAAGAGAGCCAGGCCTTGTCTCTTTAAAAAAAAAAAAAAAAAGGAAAAAGAAAGATGGCTGAGCCTGTGTTCCAACCCAGATGAGTCTGATTGCGGGGCCCAGGTTTCTCATCTAAAACCTTGTAGGTCCTTTCCTCCACCCTGCGGCAAACCTGCCTGCATCTGGGCAGCCTCCCCCCAGAATGTTCTGGAGCCCAGGTCTGAACATTAATGTGATGTTAGTAATTTTTTTTTTTTGCATTAATCCTCAGACATCCTTTCAGTCTGTTTTATTCTGATGCTGTATTTCCTATAACTTAGGGAATGCTGTGGAATATGGGAGTTTCAGATGTGGACTTGATTGAAATGGGTAAAGTTTGTTTTCTTTTACATCCTCTTTTCCTCTCATGCTTTCATACGCTAGTGGATCCAGATGGTTGGAATCACCAATTAAAAACAAAGAGAATCCTAGAAAAGCAGTGAGAGAGAGAGAGAGATACCAAAAGTGGCAATTAGGGATGAGACAGCTGAAATGGCTTCATGATGGTAAAGATTCTTTCATTCAAGAAGAATGTTTGTGCAAATTGTTTCCCCTTCGGGACTGTAAAGTCAATTTAGTATCAATAAATTGCCACCAGAAATCTTTATTTCTATAAGAAAATGTGTGCTAGATGTTTCTACAGTAATCAGTCTGGGTCATTTAAATTAGAGATTGGCTTATGTAAAATGACTGAGAAAGTCAAGACAGAGGCTTCCCTTGGGTGTGGAGCTCCCCGGCCACTGTCAGGCATCGTGTGTGGCTAGGCCAGGGGCTGCTGCTCAGAAGTCAGATGTTTTTAATGACTGCCTGCCTCACCTGGGAGCAATGGACAGAGAAAGTTTAGTACCTGAGAGATAGTTAGATGGCTCAGTCTCTTATTTGGTTAATGCATCAATTATACACCGCTGCACATCTGGTTAGAAATGGATATGACAGAGACAGAGGGGGAAGGGAGAGTGAGGGAGAGAGAGAGAGACAGAGAGAGAGCCTGCTCACAAAGAAAAACAAAGAGAGGGGGAATAAAGATACTGGAGATAGAAGGGAGAAAGAGCTTCGGAATCTAGAGGTCAGAAGAAAAAAGGGAAGAATAGGCCTTCATCTGGGAACACTAGGGAAAAGAATTACAGGCTACTTCAGAAAGAAATGTAGTTGTATTACTTTGATACCCAAAGTATTGCAAATTAGGTTATATAATTTTACCTACTCCTGTGTACTAGAGTCACTGGTAAACTTGGGGGGAACTCCGAAAGGATTTGCAATTAGCTTTTCACTTGTTGTATCTAATGAAGAGCTTTGTATATGCCTGAAAGCAAGTTTACAAGCATATAAAATCAATTTGTTTGGGAATTTTTTTGTTTTTGTTTTTCTTCCATAGATGAATTGAGAAAAACTTCAGCTAAACCACCCTCCAAATTATCACAAATTCCAACTAATAAAATCCAAATCATTGAAGTCTGGCTGTGTGCTTCATTCTCAAGTTCAGTTCCCACTGTGGGTTCATACTGAATGAAGCAGAAACACAACGTTGAAGAATGGTAGGAAATGAACGTAGCTTGTCCTTCTCTTAAGCTTATTCTCCATCCAATCTTGTCCCCTGCCCTCTGTATCTCTCCATGGGCACTGGGCTGCCGGTGGTCGCTCAGGACTACTGAGAGCTAAATTGCCTACTATCTTTCACCAGAAGGCCAGCTCCTTAATTAGGTCAAGGATTCTGTCTATCTTGGTCATCTGGGTCTGGGACACTTCAGGGCATGATTCCTACTTCTTGATGAGTGCAATTGATCTCTATATCTCCTAGGCTGCTTTTCCCATGGCTACCTGTTAAAGGGAGTAGGTATTTTTAACATCTAGTATAAATTCCTCACAATTGCCATCTTGAACTTATTCTGGTATTAACTGTAATTTAGAACTGTCATTGTAGTAAACTTCAAGGCTTATCTGATGCAGTTTGTGGACTCCAATGCTCACCATACCTGTCCTGGTCTTGCCTCATTTCATGATTCTGCTTTCACAGCTCTACACCTGTCCAAGGTGTTCCTGCTAAATTCGTGATGAGCAGTCATGAGACTTCTTTCACCTGAGCTGCCAGAGAAGTGGCCAAATACTAGCTGTAACAGGATACCCTATAAACAGATCAAACTATACATCTAATCTAAACTGCTGGTCCTCAAACCTTAGTGCACATAAGAATCACCTGGGAATTAAACTATTTGGCTTCACCACCAAAGAATCTGGTTCACAAAGTCTTCAGGGATAGTGGGGTGGAGAATTTGCAATTAAATGAGTTAAATGAAGCTGATCAGGAGGTCCTAGACCACCTTTAAGATCCAGAGTTAACTTTTAGAGTGTTCCACTTCATTCTTCTCACTTCCAGTATCTGTACATGCCTAATTTTCTAAAAAGTGCCTGCTTAAACTAGTTATTGCATGAATTCTTCTGGGTTTCATTTATTTAGCCTGTCAAATGGCTCAGAACTAGGCCGAGCTTAAGTGAGTAAGCCTGGAAGTCCGAGAAAGCAATCCTACCAGAAGACAACATCACCCTTACTGGGGTACCTCTTTTTATATTTTTTGATGTTAAAAAATTTAATTTGAAACTACAAAGCCAAGAAACAGAGGAGCTTGTTAGGATTCAATGACTTTTCAAATTCCATTTATTCATATGTTTTGAATTGAAAATACTGGCATTATAATGGCAGTTTCAGCAAAGCAACTGGACCCCTCAGCCATTGTCTGGAGTCTTCTGATTTAGGGAGTCTCAGACCAGCTTTCAAAAATCCTACAAGTTGTCAATGATCCTTAAGGATGTCACGAAGTTCTCACAGCAGTTTAATTTTAGTTTAATTTTAGTTTAATAGAGCAATTTCTATTTTAATAAAGCACTTACCATTAAATAAATAAATGAGTTACAAAATAATACAATATAATGAAACAGAAAATGGTTAATTTTTAAATAGAACAATTTTCACTTTTTATTTATTCAAATCTCTCAATCTACATTAAGAAGCAAGTGAAAATTTGGGAGAAATATTTACAACATGCCAAATAGGGTGAAAATTTTAAATAAAGACTGCAAAGATGACTGAGAAACCATTATTATATCAAATAGAAATTAGGATAATGACTAAGCTGCTGTCACAAATATGTCAAAATAAAACAATTTCTCTAAGAAAGAATTTCCTTTTTCTGTCAGGTGAGAACAAAGAGGACAGCAGGTCAGTCCCTCCATGGAGCCATTTAGGCTTCTTCTATCTGGTCCTGCAATTTCCTGTGAGGCACTGTCCTTATTTGCAGAGATTACTGTTTCACCTGCTCCCAAGCAGTGGCAAGGGAAAGAGAGACAAGGCAGAGCAAAAGATTTCCTTTTCAACAAGAGAAGAGACCCCTGAATACAGACCTGCCATGTCATTTGTGATGGTGAAAATCTGGTCACACGGCCATATCCTCTGCAAGTGAGACTGGAAAAGGCTTTCCCAAACTGGGAGGGCACGTGCCCAGGAAAGGGGAGAATAGATTTTGAGGGTACAACGAAAGCTCTGCCATAGTGTCTAAGAAAAAAATAGTTCAAAGAAGAATATGAACATACAAATATGAAGAAACTAAATAAAAAATAGTTCAAAGAAGAATATGAATATACAAATATGAAGAAACTAAACTAAACTCAGGCAAGGATACAGCCGTCTTCTTTAGTCTATCGAGTTGGTAAAGGTTTTCACAAATGATAATTTCTGATAAGAATATAATGACATGAATATTTTTAAACATTGTGGGTAAAACGTATAAGTAGCTGTTACTTTTCTAGAAAGCAATTGGGCCATGGATAACAAAAGGGTTTGTAATGTTTTTACTTTTGGACTCAGTAATCCCACCTCAAGAAAGTTAGTCTTACAAAGTAATTGCAGATGAAGATTGGAGAAAGTAAGAGGAACAGAAATATTCAGCAAAAAGAAAATTACTAAACAGTTTATTAAGAACCACACAGTGGAATGAATGTTCTACAGCCAACAGGGTTGCATTATGATGCTCCCGGGAAGATGGTGACAATGCCGAGTTAACAGGAGGAAGAAGTGAGTCACACTTCCAAACTGAGTTTGATGTCAACTTTGTTTAAAATAAATATGTGACTAGAATTTGAAACACCACTGCATAAGACTGGTTATATTTGGGAGAATTTGATTTTCTTGTTTATTTTCTATAAATACCTTCTTTTCTATAACTTGAATTTATTTGACAACTTTATAAAACAGTAGTTGCTATTCAGAAAATTACTGAGCAAAGTAGAAGGTAAGGCCAGAGGGTGGGAGTCCTGGGGAAGAGGAAAGGTAGCCTCCAGGCTTTAGAAGATTTTGAATGTACATACAGGAACACTATATCCAGAGACAAAGTCACTGAGACTGGATGTAAGAGATCTCAAGGACCTCAAAGTTGTCTGCTTTATGCTTTTATCTTTGGTATGTTCTTAACTATGGCAAAATCATTTTTTCCATCTTATTTTATTCATTAGGAAATTGTGGTTGCAAGTATCAGAAAACAGTCTGAACACCACCAGTTGAAACTATAATGAAGCTGCAGAGATATCTCATATTCAACTATAGGAATTTTCCGGAGTCTCAGGAAGGTGATTGGAGCAGGGTCTAGAAATCTGTGGAGACTTTTCATCTTTTTTAATTTTCATTTTTATTGTATTTATTTATTTATTTTTACCAGATTTGCCTTATTCTTTTTTCTCCCTGTAAATTATCCTCTACCTTTTTTCTGGTTCATATTACAGACATAAGATATCTCTCAACTTCAAAGAATAGTTTTAATCTCAAAGAATAAATTTGATTCTCTTTCCCAGACCCAATTTCCAACTCCCAGAAAGAAATCTCTAATTGGTCTAGTTGCCCATTTCTGGTCTTTTGACCATGGATAGTGTGACAGGGTAGTAAATAGGGCCTCTACATAATGACCACTGCAAATAGAGGCCATAGTGGAAGGGATCCCACTGAGCTGGGCAAACGCCCCAACACAGCTTGTTGCATCCATATAAAAAATGGGTAGAAATGGCTTGGCACCTGTAGCTCAGTGAGTAGGGCACCAGCCATATACACTGAGGCCGGCAGGTTCGAGCTTGGCAGGGCCTGCTAAACAACAATGAAAACTGCAGCAAAAAAATAGCCGGGCATTGTGGCAGGAGCCTGTAGTCCCAGCTACTCGGGAGGCTGAGGCAAGAGAATCACTTAAGCCCAAGAGTTGGAGGTTGATGTGAGCTGTGATGCCATGGTACCTTACAGAGGGTGACATAGTGAGACTCTGTCTCAAAAAAAGAAAAAAAAATAGGTAGAAGACTTACTGGGCATACACTAAACCCTAAAAGGAAAATTCAGGCTCCCAACTTCAAATTCCACATTATTTCAGGAACTAATAGTCTAATATCTATATATTAGGTACAGTTGCTACTATGACTAACTATTCTATAACCCATAACTTCATAACATTCCACTTAGATATAAATTTTATACACCTTTTCTCTAAATTCAGAGCTGAACACCATCTTTTTTTGAAATACGAATTTTAAAGACATATTTGGAAGTATCTATATGAACTCATAGTTTTAAACTGAGATAGATAGATAGATAGATAAATAGATAGATAGATAGATATGGGTGTGAATATATTGAGGAAAACAGAAATGGCTCATACATCCAGCAGCTAGATGGCATTCACAGGTAGGTGCTAATATTCTCCTGTTGGGTATAAAAGATCTCACAGCACCAATAAGGGACAAGGCAACTCTGCGACTATCTCATGGCATCCAAAAATCCATCCTGAAGAAATACACAAAAAAACAGACACTCTGTAACCTTGTTTCGGGTCGCATACTAATGCCATCTCAAGATAAAGCACCTTGTCGCTGATGATGAGAAAAGTTTTGAGAAATGCTGATCCCAGAGTAAGGCTCTATCAACAAAAGTCCTAACCAATGAAATTGTAACCCCCACATAAACAAATGCACAACAAAACAACAGTGGGGTCGGTCCATGACCTCCCATGTGTCTGTGCCATGTCAGCACAGCCCCCTGCTTGGGCTGCTGCAGGTGCTGTGGACCAGGTGTTCAAGTGCTCCCCAAATAAATGTGTAGAAGCCCTGACTCTTGGTGTGCTGATATTTGGAAATGGGACCTGTGAGAGGTAATCAGATTTAGACGAGGATAGGGCCCTGTGATGAGATTAGCATCCCTAGGAAGAGACCCAAACTCTCTCTCAGCTGTAAGAGGATGTAGCAAAAAGGTTGCTATCAGCCAGCCAAGAAGAGAACCATCCCCACAATTCACCATGCCGCCACCCTGATCACAGACTTCCAGCCTCCAGACTCCTGAGATAGATATTTCTGTTGTCTAACCAGCAGTCACTAACCTTCGTGGTAACAGGGACCAGTTTCATGGAAAACAATGTCTCCGTGGACGGGAGACAGGAGGATGGTTTCAGGATGCTTTAAGCGCATTCCTCTCCACCTCAGATCCTTGGGCATTGCATTCTCACAAGGAGAGCAACCCAGACCACTCGCAGGCACAGTTTATAAGGAATCCCTCCTCTGAGAGTCGGAGGCCACCGCTGATCCCACAGGAGGTGGAGCTCAGGCTGTGCAACTGCAGCAGAGCAGCTGAAGTGCGGCTGAAGTGCGGCTGAAGCTTCTCCCTAGTCCTGCTCTGCAGCCTGACAGGGGCCCACGCCCCAGGAGTTGGGGATTACAGGTCTGCACAGCTGTGTTTTTTTTATGGTAGGCTGAGCTAAGACAGCAAGCGACTACTTCTTTCAAACTCCAACCTTAACTTACTTCTAGTCTCTCTCTTTCTAGAAGAAATTAAGATTCAGAGCATTACCCCACTTCCTGACCACTTCCATGCCAGAACCAAGCTCCACTTCCCTTAAACCCTCTCCAAAATCAACTAACACGAGCTCCAATACTGTAATAAGTTTTCTGCTGCCAATTTGCTAAGATAACCCATGGTGCGCCCATGTGCAGCCTCCCTCATGGCAATGAGCACCAACTTATTCAACTACAAGTGTGTTCCTGGTGGTCTTTGGTTGAGGGCGCAGACCTGTGTGTATGTGTCTGTGTGTGTATTTCTTAATCTTTCTGCTGAGAGGGCTAAAAAGCAATGATCCTTTAGTAGCCATGGTAACCCCAATACCCACACACTAGATTCTACATATTATTCTCCAGTCAAAGGCAAATGAATGCCCTGGAGAAATGGCTGATATGAGGTGCAGGCAGAGAAATCACCAGAGAAGCCTGGAACATCTTGTAATGCCAGAAAATAAAGGAAAGAAAGCTTAAAACAATGGTGGGCACTTGTCTAAAGGACACAGAAGCCAGTGTGAAGGTGCTCCTGACGACCAAATCTGACATGACCGACAAAATAATAAAGATAGTAATGGATTATAACCCATAAAATAATAAACTGCCAGTTTATACTGAGATAAAGAACTGAATACATATGTGAGAAAAAAGTAACAGCTTTTCATTACATTAGAATCCCAACTAAAAACTGTAGGAGGAATGATGGAAATAGAAAATTACTATTTGGCAACACCAAATATTTTAGGCAAGAATCAACAGCGAGTTAAAAGATATCAGTGGGAAAAGTGTAATGAAAAACAATATTTTCATACTCATAAAATATCTACCCACAAGATACTGAGGTAAGAGAATCACTTAAGCCCAAGATTTTGAGGTTGCTGTGAGCTGTGATGCTATAGCACTCTACCCAGGGGCAACAGACACTTTTTCAAAAAAAGAAAAAATTAGGCGGGTGTGGTGGTGGTGGTGGTGTAGTTCCAGCTAATTGGAAGGATGAGACAGAAAGGTCACTTATGCCCAGGAGTTTGAGGTTGCAGCGAGCTACATTGACACAGTTGTACTCTAGCCTGAGGTGATGAGAGTATGACTCTGTCTCAAAAATAAATAAATAAAGTCAACAACATCAAGATGTTAGAATTTTCTTAATCTATAAATCAGTGAAACTTCATTTAAAATTTCAACAAATTTTTTATGAAACTATAGACACTGATTCTAAAATCTTTATGGGCGACTAAATGTTTGAGGCTAGAACAGAGCTCCCATTAGCTTGTCCTGCTTTATCTCGTCACACTGTTTGCTTGCTTTCATAGTTTTTATCACCCTTTGATATATTGTCTTTTTGTTTCTTTTTATGTCTTTAATCCCCACTAGAATGTAAGTAAGATACATAACAGTGGGAATTTTGTTCACTGCTATATCTCTAATATCTAACACATATACACATTAAATAGTTGTTGACTGAACAAAAAACCATATGTACACATCAATTCTGATAAAGGAGATTAGGAATTTGGCTTAACAGCTATCAAGATGTTAGAAGGCAATAACAATTAAGACAATCTGAGTATTATTGCGTGGATACCCCAAGAGATTGACAGAGCAAAAGCAGTCATCCTTTTCATAGACATGATATATAAGAGAATACAGTTAACAAACATTCAAAAATTGCCTTTCTTACAGGAAAACTAAATCTCTTCCTTGCACTATGTGTACAAATAAATTCTGTATGATTTAAAATTCTAAGCTTAAGAAAAGATTTTTAGCAACAATTGTGTGAGAATATCTTTATGATAGCCATGGCAAGAAAAAAATGTTTTTGGCATGATACAAAAAGCACATCTTATCAATAGTAATAAATTTTCTTACATAAAAATTAAACCCTTTGTTATGCAAAAGAATGCCATAAACACAGTGAAAATATAAGACAAGCTGAGAGAAAATGTTTGAAACTTACAGTAAATCATCTGTATTATTATAATTAAAGAATTAGTATATGAAAGTCCAACCAAAAGAAAATAAAAGCTAAAAACCAAAAGGGAAAAAGGGCAAAGGACATAAATGGAAAGTTTAAGAGGAAGAAACTTGGAAAGTTAACAAACACATTTATAAATACTTTGTGCATAATCAAAGAAAACAAATATAACTGGGCAGTGCCTGTGGCTCAAAGGAGTAGGGTGCCTGCCCCATATGCCGGAGGTGGTGGGTTCAAACCCAGCCCCAGCCAAAAACCACAAAAAGAAAAAAAAATGTTCTTCACAATACTAAAAGAATATACCTTGGCTCAATCACTTTGAAGAACAATTTTGCATTTTAATAAAATTAAAAATGTCCCCAACCCACAATGTAGCAATTTATTTCTAGATTCATGTCCCAGAGAGACTTTGTACTTATGTACTAGGATATAGAGAGAGGAAAGTTTATTCAAGCAACACTTTGGAAGTATTTAAATGCCAGTATGGGGCATAGAAAATACAATGTAGGATACACATAGTGAGACAACAGAAAGACTCTCTCAAGTTCAGTTTGGGGAGAGGATTTACCTCGGTGGCCTGAGCGTCCACCATATGGAATAAATTATGTGCGATATATCTAGAGTGATACTGTTTATGTATCATCCTTGGAAGAATTGAGAAAATTCACTAGTCACTCAGATCACTAATTTGTGTTCTGTAGTTAAGTTGAAGAACCCTGTTGAGAGAGGTTGCCACATAGTAATTAAATTCAATGATCTTGAACCGCATGTCTCAATATGAAAAGATTCCCCCAAATAAGAATCAGTTTAAAAACCAAGATGCAGTGAAATACATGTAATATGAAAGCATTCAAGTAAAATATAAAAACTTAATGTAACATTATATTTTGGTTTTGAATATTATTTAGATCCATAATAAAAATATCAATGCAAGCTGGAATGTTGTACACTTAAGTAACAAGTAGTATTTGAGAAGTAAAGAGAGAATGGGAACAAGAGTGAGAAGCACTTCAAATGTCTAAGTAATATTTATTTTATATATAAGGATATCTCAAGCAACAATGCCAAAATACTAACATTAATTAGTTCTGGATATTGGATACACAGATGTTTGATAGCACTTCCACATTTATTTAGCTTTTAGAAAAACATCAAAAAATTAAAAGCTGGCCTAGGGCTTTAAACAAAAGAAAGTAGAAGAAGGCAAAAAACTAGTAATTGTCAAATCTTTCTTCTCTTTTCCGACATTCACTACCTTCTTGTGATCTGTCACCAGTTTTTCACAATAGAGAAGGCCATGCCACTGTTCTGCTACATTCTGTCATGCGGTATCCAAAGGCCAACTCTGTTGTCATTTTGAGTGTGAGAGGGCCGTGAACACCAGAACAGCTTTTCACAATAACCGGCTGGCTGGGAAACCTGAGCAAACAAAGAGAGGAGAAAATTAACCCTGATCTCTGGCCAAAATAATTTGCCTATGATAAACAAAACAGACAATTTCCAGTTCCCACCCCATAGCAGATTAAGACCACCTGTTGTTAATTCTCTTCAAATATTTGATAGTTCATATTCCTTTATGTTTCTCAGTTATGTCATTATTCTTGTTTTAATTTTAACCCTTGCTGTGCTATTTGCTTTTCCTTGGGTTTCTGCTTTCAGAGTCACTGCTTCTAAGCTACCTCTGCCTCACTCATCTCAAAATTCACATAGAACTATGGTCTTGTTAGTTACTTCCCAGCAAATGATGGCCAGTATAGTACAAAGCCTTTCTCCAGCTAGGACAGCTTGTTGATTTCACATCCCCTGCAGACCACAGGAGTAGGAAGTGCTGGTTCTCCCATACATCACATATTTGCAGCCTTTAGGTGAGGTATACTTTCTCATAATTCCTCACTGCCTGTTGCATCACACGAGCTGGCATCAGCTAGATGAAAGCTGTTTAATAAATGGCTGCTAACAGAGATGAGGTGGGTTATGGAGTGAAATAAGGGTTAAAAAATAATAAAATAAAATAAAACAGAAATAAGGGATAATAGACATATAGACATCAGCAAATTGGGGAGGCATTTCTGCTTCTAGGACTAAAGAGGCAAGGCAAAAAATATGTTTACAAAACCCAACCAGAGTGGGAGATGCACGGGCAGGGCTACTCACCAGGAGCTGTTGTTTTGGAGGGCTTTAGTTTCTATAAGAATTGCTTTTCTAATATAAAGAAGCATGCAGAAAAATACAGAAATGCAGCAACCTGTCTTTCTTCTTGCCCTCCAATCTCCTGTTCATAACTTCCTGTGGCTCAACTCATCTATGAGGTTTGATAAATAAGTTCATGAACTTGTCACCATGTGCTTATGTTGACAGCACTGCACGGACACAGTAAACTTTCATAACCTTGACATACCAGTCTCTCACAGTTGTGTTTGTGTGGCATGTGGCGGTGTCTTACTGTGTGGCATTCATTATTGTTGATGTGTGTTTTCATATGATGTCAGAGAATGAGTTTGAACTAGAGCAATGGACAAACATTCGTAAAGTTCCTGTTAAACATGTTGATCCAAGTTTATGGAGTTAATGCTATGAAGAAAAAAGCAATATACAAATGGATTAAATGTTTTTCTGAGGGGAACGAAAGTTCATTGATAAAGAGAGGTCAGGGTACCCAGTAGTGAGCAGAACTGATGAAAACATTGCAAAACTTTGCCAAATCATGGTTCGCAGACTGTGAAAAGCATAGCAGACCATGTATAAACATTGATAAACAGGAAAATCTTAACTGAAAATCTTAGCTAATAACTCATGGCTCCTGCGTCACGGCAATGCACCAAACCAGTTCACACAGCACTATTTGTGAGAGAGTTTTTACCTAGTAAGCAAATGACTGTATTGGAACGCCCTCACTATTCACCTGATCTGATCCCAGTGAATTTTTTCTTTACCTGAAGATAAAGGAAATATTGAAAGGAAGACATTTTGATGACATTCAGGACATCAAAGGTAATATGATGACAGCTTTGTTGACCATAAAAAGTTCCAAAATTGTACTGAAGGGTGGACTAAGTCCTACTGTCTGTACCCAGCTTCCCAAAGTGTTCATTCAGCAATGAGGTACATAGCTCATGGTCTAGGATGAGTTAATGAAGGGGACCTGAGTGACACAAGCCTTACACTTCATCCTTCTGGACCCTAAACTGGGTTGACAGGTGTGAAGACAAGTTTCACAGGGGAAGGAGCAAAGAGAATAACCAGTGCATCCCTGAAGACTTGACGTTTCCACCTTCTCATAAAAACCTTTCAAGTCTGTGTTATCTGACTATACCGCTCTTCAAGGCTGTCATCCACCTGTTTCACTTGCCACCACAACTCCCAACAGTAGCCAGCATCCTCAGCCACCTCACTGTGTCTGCAGATGACCCCATTTATCCTCAACGTTTGTTGACCTCCCCAATAGTAGCAGTTATCTGTACTCTAGTTCAGCAACCCAAGGCAAGCTACCAATTGTCCTTGCTAGCACAGAGGAAATAGGTTCTCAATGAGATAGGAATTCTATCCATTTCCTATCCCCAAACTTATCTTCTTCCATTGTGTCCATTGTGTATAAGGACACAATCTTTAGAAACATCCACCCTTCCTTCTTCCTTCAATTTCAAAGCATAGGTTCTTTCCTCTGTAGACAGCAATCTACCTACCTGAGCTCTGTATCCAACCCCTTCCTGTCTCCTTTGGGATTTTGCCCTGTCAGTTACATTTTTGACCTTTAGACTATCCCTTTCTTCACAGACCACGTGCAAGTCTTTCTCATATAAGAAAAAAAATGAGAAAAATAAAATGAATATTTCCCTTGACCCAATATCCTCCAGAGGCTCCAGTAGAGCGGCACTAGAGGACCTGCCGGCTCTGTCTTGGCAGCAGCTGGCACAGAAACCGGCAGGCTGGAGCCAAAGGGGGAGCTTTCCTCTCCCACCAGAGGCTCCAGTAACAAAAAAGACCAGGCCAATCAGGGGAAAACGCGATTCCTCCAGTGCATCCCTGATTGGTCCATTTTCAATCCTGCTCCTGACTGGTCTATTTTATAGACCAATCAGCTAAGCTCTCAGCTCATTGGACAACTGCCCCTATATAAAC
>CAUYTI010115747.1:0-10721 GCA_963575145.1 Galago senegalensis
GAACCTGGACATGGACAGACAGGGAGGTCAGGAACCTGGACATGGGACAGACTGGGAGGTCGGGAACCTGGACATGGGACAGACAGGGAGGTCGGGAACCTGGACATGGACAGACAGGGAGGAGGAACCTGGACATGGGACAGACTGGGAGGTCGGGAACCTGGACATGGACAGACAGGGAGGTCGGGAACCTGGACATGGACAGATAGGGAGGTCGGGAACCTGGACATGGACAGATAGGGAGGTCCAGATCCTGGACATGGGACAGACAGGGAGGTCAGGAACCTGGATATGGGACAGATAGGGAGGTCAGGAACCTGGACATAGACAGACAGGGAGGTCGGGAACCTGGACATGGACAGATAGGGAGGTCAGGAACCTGGATATGGGACAGACAGAGAGGCTGGGAACCTGGACGTGGGACAGACGGGGAGGACGGGAACCTGGACGTGGGACAGACAGGGAGGAAGAACCTGGACGTGGGACAGACAGGGAGGAGGAACCTGGACATAGACAGACAGGGAGGAGGAACCTGGACATGGACAGACAGGGAGGTCAGGAACCTGGACATGGGACAGACTGGGAGGTCGGGAACCTGGACATGGGACAGACAGGGAGGTCGGGAACCTGGACATGGACAGACAGGGAGGTCGGGAACCTGGACATGGGACAGACAGGGAGGTCAGGAACCTGGACATGGGACAGACAGGGAGGAGGAACCTGACTGTGGAATTGGGGGGGATGACCTTTCTATAGGTTCTGCTCAAAGCAGAGGGGGCAGGGTAAGTCTAGTGAGTGGTGAGGGAAGGAAGACGGGTGTGACTGAAGGTCTTTATTTTCTCAGTGAAAAGGGAGATCATGTTAGTGGCTAAGAGGGAGGATGGTATTTGGGTTAAAGTAGGTGGCTTAGGATTGTTGTAGAATTTGGATTAGAAGAGCAGAAAATGGCACATAAAAGTCGATTAGTCACTGTAACTGAACGTTTCTTTGTCCAACTCCATCGCCCTTTCCACCCAAAACTCAGTTCTTCCTTCCCTGGACTCTCCTTCCAGAGCGATGCTGTGGTCTCAGCCAGTATATGGAGTAGAGGGTGTGTTCTTCCTTCTTCCTGAACAGATTTCTTGATCAAGTTTGATTTCTTTGTTGTTCTCCTGGTTTACTTGTTTAATTATAAAACTGATAGAGATGTATGCTTGATTTGTGAGTTATTGTGGCCACACAGGTGTAGAGCTAGGAGTTTGTACGTGACTGAGCATATTGTCTTCATGACCATTGAACTGTGAGAGAATAGAAACATTTATACTGATAACTCTGGGTTTCTTAAATTAACAACGTATTTTAAAATTCAATAACCTGTATCTGATTCAGCTTTCAGATGATTCTTTTGAAAATTCAAACAAAACACCTAGACAAACTAGAAAAGAAATGAAGAAAGATGCAGTGCCCTGGTGGGTAACTGAAGAGGATTTTGAAGATGATGGTAAGTATTGCTGAGTTTCAGCTTCAAATCATTTGACCACAAGGGGTCAGTCAAGACTTTTAAATATGGATTTTTGTTGCTGCACTATAAATACATAAAGAAGATAATACCGATGTTCGGGTTTCTGATGTTTGAGGTTTGTGCAGTTTGTAAGCTCTGCGTAAACTGAGCGGCTTCCTATGTCCAGTCATCTTCCTTTATCTCCTACAGACACGGTCCTCTGCCTCAGCTCCTCCTTCTTGCCCTGCTTGACTCAGTCCTTCACTAACTCTGCTGGTTCTGGGTCGCAGTTCATTTCTCCTTTGTTTTGACATAGCACCATCTACACTAGTCATGTTTTGACGTCACAGCACCATCTACACTAGTCATGTTTTGACGTCACAGCACCATCTACACTAGTCATGTTTTGACGTCACAGCACCATCTACACTAGTTGTGTTTTGACGTCACAGCACCATCTACACTAGTTGTGTTTTGACGTCACAGCACCATCTACACTAGTCGTGTTTTGAAGTCACAGTGCTGTCTACACTAGTCATGTTTTGACGTCACAGCACCATCTACACTAGTTGTGTTTTGACGTCACAGCACCATCTACACTAGTTGTGTTTTGACGTCATAGCACCATCTACACTAGTTGTGTTTTGACATCACAGCACCATCTACACTAGTTGTGTTTTGAAGTCACAGTGCTGTCTACACAAGTCGTGTTTTGACATCACAGCACCACAGACCAGTCGTGTTTTGACATCACAGCACCACACACTAGTCGTGTTTTGACGTCACAGCACCATCTACACTAGTCATGTTTTGAAGTCACAGCACCATCTACACTAGTTGTGTTTTGACGTCACAGCACCATCTACACTAGTTGTGTTTTGACATCACAGCACCATCTACACTAGTGTTTTGACATCACAGCACCATCTACACTAGTTGTGTTTTGAAGTCACAGTGCTGTCTACACAAGTCGTGTTTTGACATCACAGCACCACAGACCAGTCGTGTTTTGACATCACAGCACCATCTACACTAGTCGTTGTTTTAATGGTTGTAATCTTAGGGCTCCTCCTAAAGTTGGGAACTTTAGGAGGTTAGAAAGCCACCATCTTTTTCTTATATCCCCTGACCCTCAACACTAGATAATGAGTGTGTTTATTTATATTTATTTATTTTTAAGAGACAGAGTCTCACTTTATCGCCCTCAGTACCAGTGCCGTGGCATCACAGCTCTCAACAACCTCCAACTCCTGGGCTTAGGCGATTCTCTTGCCTCAGCCTCCTGAGTAGTTGGGACTACAGGTGCCCAACACAACATTTGGGTATTTTTTTCTTGCAACTTGGCTGGGGTTAGGTTCGAGCCTACCACCCTCAGGAAATGGGGCCAGTGCCCTGCCCACTGAGCCACAGGCACTGCCCAATGAGTGTGTTTAATAAATGAATGTTGAGTGGATTTGACAGTCACCTTTCTGTTCTTCTTAATATGGTATATAAGTAAACAACTTACTGAAAAATTCAGTGTATTTTTTCATAAATTCCCAACCATGCAGCAATGCTAGTGTTAAGGTGGAAGAGTTCTGTTCTAGGATCTTGCCCTCTTTCGGTTCTTAACGAGGATAATGAAGTACCAGTGGAATTATTGGCAAGTATTTGTCAACAATTAAATAACATTGAAGCCTTTTTTCCTAGAAGATAATGAATCAGAACAGAAATAGACAAACTTACACTAAAGAGGAAAAATAGCTCCCAAACCGTAAAGTTTTCCCTGGAAGCCAACTAAAGGAATTAATGATTTTTTAAAAAATATATCCATCAAAAATATATTTGATTATTAAAATAAGCAAAGAAGGACAGTCAAGAAACAAACTTTAACAAACTTGAACAACGCCGCTCCTCCCCAGGCTGTAATGTGGTCCTGGTCCAGTCAAATGTTCATTGAGTTCATATTACGTTCTGAACAGTCTGCTGTCAAGAGTGTAGAGGCTTCTGAGGAAGAATGGGACAGCCCTCTGGAGAAGAGGAGGAGTGCCTCAGCATTCTAAATACACCCCAGTGCTAAACCTTTGTCAAGCAACTTCTACGTTATAGTTGCCTTTTTTCTGTTGCTGTAAGATAAAATGTTCTGCTTAGAGGGTGAACTGTTTGGTTCTTGGGCTGGCTGTGCTCCTCATTAGGAATAACTGACTGGGTCTTGATCTCTATTCTGTCAGTCGCCTGTGAGTTTGGTTGATATGAGTCTCATCCCTGAGTCCAGCTTCAGAGCCAGGGTGAGACTCTGGGCAAGCTGCCACTACAGAACCCCACCTCGGGAGGCACCTTTCATCTGACGTCTCTATAGACACATGACTGATGTTCTGCAGTTGTGTGGAAGATACTTTTCCTGTAAAACCATTATTCACTCAGCCATAAAATAAATTGATTCTAAACCCTTTCCAAAAGGTCACTAATTAGAAATTGAAATCAGAATTTACAACCTCTTAATAAGGCTTCTTCTAGTTAAATGACATCTTTTCTAACATTAATGTTATTTCACACATTATAATCACCTTTTCTATGTATTCGTTTTTTACAACAAATGTAGAAGTTGAAGGAAATTTTGATATTGTATACCTTTTACAGTGTTTCTACAGCTCTTGGAATAAAGAGCAGAAGTCCACGCTGTCCTCTGAGGGAGGGCTAAGCTGGACCGTGACCTCCTGCTCTAGGCTCTGTGCTCCCAGACTGACCCCCACGCTCAGGTGCAGTCTCACCCGTCTCTTGGCACCTCATGTGCGGCCTGCCCCTCCCCTGTCTGGTCTCTGCACCTGCTGTGGCTGTCCCCTGGGCCCACTTCACTGGTCACTTTCTACTCTCCCTCACGTCTTAGCAGGAGCGTGACGTTCTCACAAGATCTGCCCTTGGTTTTCCGAGGCGTGGTGTACTCCCCCACCCCAGTTACCATCTGAACGTACTCAGAGCTGTGACTGGTGTGTGACACTCCTTGGTGGACGCTGCTCCTTCCTCTGTACCCTCCAGTTGCGCTTTTCTGACCCACGTGTCCTGTTGGGACCTAGGAAGGGGCATTGCGCTGCTCTCAGACCCTCCTCCGTTGCTTCACATCTCAGACCCCTCCTCTGCACACTTGTCTACCGACCTCCAGGCTGCTCCTCCTCCTTCCTCATGTTTTATCTGCTGTTTCACTGTCAGTTTTGGTTTCTCCTAACTCTTGGTGACTTCATTAACCAACATAGCTAATCCTTATAGTGGCCTGACGTCTGACTTCCTAAGAGTTCTTACACCAAAGATTTTGTTGACTCACATCATAGCCATCTGCTTCCTCTACTAGTTTCTCATTTCACTCAGTGTAAAAGCCAGTGGCCTCACGCCACAAGCCAGTGGCCTCACGCCACCACCCTCTCCAGTCCGGCACCTTCTCTGATCTCTCAGGTAAGACTTTTTCCTTCTGCACTTGGAGCATGTCCAGCCGCTCTCTCCTGGCCTGTGAGGTTCCACTGAGGAATCTCCTGCCACGCGTTTGGCACTCCTTCCTTTAGATCTTACTTTTTTTTTTGGCGTGTCCAGCTCTCCTGCCTATGATATCTGGTACTCCTTCCTTTATATCTTACTTTTTTTCCCTGTGTGTCCAGCTCTCCTGGCCTATGACGTCCGGCACTCCTTCCTTTATATCTTTTTTTCCTGCTTCCAATGACCTTTGGGAGCTGATAATCAAATGCCGCAATTGGTCTTGTGTGGGTGAAATCTGTTTGGTATTCTGTGACCTTCATATACCTGAATGTTGATATTTTTTCCCTAGGTTGAAATGTTCTGTTATTCTTTTTCTGAATGAACTTTCTACCCTAGTCTCAAAAGAGACCCTTTCAGGTGCACAGTGTAATGTATTCAGTGCTTGTGCTTAAAATAATGTGCAAAAATCTTGTTTCATTATGCAGATGCTTAAAATACCCTATTTAATAAGATACAGTGCAATCAAATTGAATCTTAATTTTTCTTTTGTCTGGTGGATTTTACTTAATAGAGCAAGTTTATTTTGTAGCTGCTGTGCACATTAGTGTAACAATATTATTGTGTTGTCATACTGGTCAAAACAATTCTCTGAATAAAAACAGTCAACTATATTAAATTCTGTTCCTAGGACAGCTTGGAACACATGTGAGCTTTTTGAAAACAAAGAAGATTTCTCAGTCCGTTGTGGGCACAGAAGAGGAGTCTGCTGAAAATATTCAGTTTCTTAAAAGCAGTGGAACCTCTATCTTAAGTGTTGACAGCTTAGAAACAAATGGTAAGAAATGTGAGTTACAAGTTGGCGTTATTGACTACAATGCTGACGTTCAGAGTTACAAAAATTAAGTTCTAACTCTGGAGCCTCCTTGACAAAAACACATAGACAGATTTAGTGTCTTCCTGGAGGCTTAGAGTTACAACTCTAGAGAAGAATTAAACTTACATATTCAGTATGAATATAAATCTGTGTTTGGTGAATGAGAGATTACGTATTTGTAAAAAGTTTTTTAATTTATATAATGGGGAAAAACGTATCATTAATGTGAATTTATCAAAATTCTGTCTGTTAATAGCACGTCTGTGCTTTCCCTTTAGGACTGGTGGTTTCTGAGCTCAGTCACAGCATCCTGGGGCTGGGTCTGGACACACTGGAAGAACAGGAGGAGAAAGAGAGGTTCTTCTCCAGGCTGGAGACGGGCAGGACGCCGCCCATCGATTACTCAAGGTTAAATGAGGAATTGGATTCTGATGACTCCGCACATTTTAAAGCTTTGCATAGGTAAAGTAAATACGCTATAAACTCTTAAATGATTTTTGTGTTTTCTTAGTTTTTGGAAGGTTGATACAAGTGTAGGCTTGAATGTGAATAGCTAAACAGTGTAACAGGCAAAATTAAATCTTATTTTTATAATTCTATTCTCTGCTCATTATTAGAGTCAGGGTTTTTATTATGTTTGACTAGAACATGTTTATCTGTACTGTAGAACTCCTTCCCTTCCAGAGTCTGAAATTTCATGCTCTGGATCCAGTGAGACTACCAGTACATTGCCAGCAAGTCCTTGCTAGGAAAGTAATTTATTAAATGACTTTCCACAGATAAAATTAATAAGAGAGTCCGAGTTACTATTATAAGCTCAGGAAAAAAGAAACAGAAAGGGAAAGGGAGTTGAGAACCAAGGAGCAGAGACAAGTGTGGCGGCATCGTACCTCTCTATGGCATTGGTCCTGAAGACTGTCAGGACCCTCACTCACCCTGGAAGACCTGGTTAGCTGAGCTGTGCCCCTCTTACACACAGTGAGCCAGGGGTGGGACCCTTCTCAGCTGGAAGCCAATTAAGTTAGCTGTAATCAAATAAGGCAACAGTCTAGAAATTTCCATTAGATACACTTAAAAATGTACATTATTTTGTAAAGGTGTGAAAATGTACATTATTTTGTGAAAATCTATTATGTACTTAATAATTTCAAAAAATAAAAACTATTAATTTTAAAATTAACCTTTTAATGACTTGGTCTGTCTGCTTTTTGTTGGAAAGCGTTTGGATATCTGGTTGCAGCCTGGAGGTCGGGAGGTGCAGGGGCCCCTCTAGGTGGTGTCGGGCAGTTCTGACCCTCACGGTGTCTTGACTGGGTTTGGCAGGGAATGCAGACTCGCAGAAGTAGAAAAGCAAGAATGTGTGATCCAGGCCTTCTTGTTTCTGTGTTGCTGAAGCCGGGGTGCTCGTATTTCATTTGTATCTTTCTTAGCATCAAACAATGATTTTAAGATGCCATCTACTGTGAACTCAATCACTTCCACCTGAGCTTCCTTAGGGGCCTTGGTGTATCAACCCCGTGAGGCTGAAGTAGTAATGTGAGTGTGATATTGTGGTTCTCGGAGTCAGAGCATTTTTCCCTGTGTTCTGCAGTCACTGGGGCTGTGACAGCATCACATTCTTCAAATGATCTGCGTGTATTGTCCTGCTCATCAGTGACCTTTGTTAACTAGAGAAAATGTTCATCTGAAATTTCCTTTTGAAGAAGTATTTTGCCTTCCCTGAAATGCTTGGACTTTTTCCACATGTCATATATATACTTAGTTTTACTTTGCAGAGAAATGTTCAGTTTGTTTTGTTTTGACAAGATACAGAGAAATGCTACATTCCCACATAAATCTTCAACAATTCACTTGGTGATTCTGTTCTTCATAAAATGTATCTGTTCTCACAAAGATAAAATTCTGGCCACACCTGTCTCTGTAACAGCCGAGCACTTTAGAATGGTGGGTCCACACGGAACCCTCGTCTTCCAGCTGTAGCGTGTTGTGAAGCTGATGGTGCCGTGTTGGGTTTTCAGGAATATAGTTAACAGTACTTGCAACTTACTGCAGAGTCATTGCAAGGAGCTTCAGCACAGAATGAAAGGGGCAGAGAGCATTTGTATCTGCTTGTACCTTTTTGTCTGTGCATTAAACCCTTCATGGTTTCCTGTCCCAGAAGGTACACCACGTGTACACAGGTTCACGTGAGAAATTTACCAGATTCAGTCCAATTTCATGACCTTTATCCTGAAATTGCTGAAGATATCTATTCTCCATTTTCTATTCCTAAGTGTGCCCAAAGCAAGTAACTCTTCATAGCAAATAAAATCTTCTGTTATGACCTGAATGAAGAATAAAACTTGTGCTGCGTCAGTGGTATCAGCTCATTCATTCAAGGTCATGAACACAGCAGAACCTCCACAGCTGACCACCTCTCTGCACTGACCACCTCTCAAGTTGACTAATTTCCAGAGGCGCCTGGACATGTATTACGCGTACACTCCAGTGCTAGGTTGCAGGTCCCACCTCGCCCCCCACTCAGAGTCCGTGCTCCAGACTTGTGACTCCTGAGGCTTTTAATGTCCTTGGTTTAGTTATTCATGGGATTTTTTATTATGAATACAAAGCAGATTATAATGTTATTTAGGACTTTGAAGACACGCAAGTATTATGAAGTTAAAGGTCAGGAGAACATCACCCCTGTTCTAGAGCAGCTACTCTGTCTTCAAGATGATCAGCTTCTCATCCATGGACCAGGACATCTCATGTTATAAACTGTAGGATCTGGGATTTTTATCCTGCTCACAAGCTAAACAGACTTCCAGTTTTATGGATTTTGACAATAAACATGAGATTTCTGGGTCACAACCAAAGACCTGTTTTGTCAGAGTAAAAGCAGCCCCCACATGTTGGTGTTGGGCTTGGTCCCTGCCCCAGGAGACCCCGGGCAAAGCCAAGGACCCCTGGTGGACGCCTGCAGGTGCAGCGGGTTGAGGGACAGATGGGTACTGACTTCTCTTTCCAGCAAGGGGGAACAAGGCTGCTCTCGAGGCAGAAATGTTACCTCATCTTTCAAGATTGCTCACAAAACAGACCCCTGGGAAGTGGCTTGGTGAAAACGGTCAGGGCTTTGCACGGCAAAGATCCTGGCAACTCCACAAGAATGTGCAGGATCCTCGAGTCTGTGGTGATCACCTCTTCAGCAGTGACAACACCGTTTACGCACGTACAGGTTGGGGGCATGATTCTATGCCACTTTGCAATATCTCTTAACTTTCTCTTATTTCATAGCAGTATTCTTAACTATTGATGCTTTGCTCTGGACAGGACGGGCACTGTGCAGGGTAGCATGGGGTGTGCCATGCGAGGTGTTTGCTGCTGTCATTTGTATAGTCTCAGAGTTTCTCCAGCCTACAAGGTCCTGAAAGGCAGGGCTGTGAGACTGAAAAATGAACTGATTTCTTGGTTTAGAAGGGAGAATAGGAACTAGTATCTCCAGTACATACAACCCAGACACGCCTGCTCCTCCGTCCTCTTGCTGAGTCCTCTGTTCTACGGCTTCTCCGCTTCCTTTTGGCTCAGATTGTTCACCAGCGCACATCTGTATAAAATCACATGAAGTGAAGAAGGGCCATCTGGGTCCTAGGATAGTGTGTGTGTGTAAACTCACGTCTGTATAAAATTATGTAAAGTGAAGAAGGGCAGTCTGGGTCCTAAGATAGTGTGTGTGTGTGTAAACTCACACATCTGTTCAACTTAGGTGAAGTGAGGAAGGGCCATCTGCGTCCTAAGATAGTGTATATGTGTGTGTAAACTCACATGTCTGTATAAAATTACGTGGATTTAGGAATTGTGTGTTTCCCTTTGTGTTACTTGTGTGCAGTTACAATTGCTTATGCTTTAAAGATGCTTTATTTTCAAAAGATTTTCCTTATATCTCCCCAATTTTTAGCTTTTTAAATTTTCTTTTTGAGATGGTCTCACTGTTTCCCCAGATGGAGGGCAGTGGGTTACAGCTCACTGCAACCTCAAGCGTCCTCCTGCCTCAGCCTCCTGGGCATAGGACCTATAGGTGCATGCCACCACACCTGCTCTAGCCTCCTGGATTCATGCTAGGATTCACCATGCCCAGCCCAAATTATTAATCAGACAGAATAAGAGTACTTGAGAGGAAATAATTTTAGGGATTTGTTTTTTAAACATACAAAAGATTGTATAAGAATTTATTCTTAACATAAAATGCTAAATTAAGTTAATATTTTTTTCAGTAATCAAGGCAATGTAGAACTCACTGAAGGAGAACATGGGAATGAATCAAAACATGAAGAACTGGCAGGTAATTTCATTGGTTTTAAAATCCATAGCAATTTGTAAAGATAGCATAGCTTTAAATGAAGATGGTAATAAGAGAAAAATAACTAAAAGGAAAGTTGTGTCTTAGAGCTTTGGCCGGGCAGGGTGGGGTCACCTGTGTCATCCTCTGAGCTGCTGAGACAGTGTTGAGGGAACTGCACCCCATGTGTGAGAGTGGGCAGTGGGCTCACCGTGGGCAGTGGGCTCCCTGTGGGCAGTGGGCTCGCCGTGGGCAGTGGGCTCGCCGTGGGTACTGGGCTCGCCGTGGGCAGTGGGCTCGCCGTGGGCAATGGGCTCGCCGTGGGCAGTGGGCTCGCCGTGGGCAATGGGCTCCCTGTGGGCAGTGGGCTTGCTGTGGGCAATGGGCTCCCTGTGGGCAGTGGGCTTTCCATGGGCAGTGGGCTCCCTGTGGGCAGTGGGCTTTCCATGGGCAGTGGGCTCCCTGTGGGCAGTGGGCTCACCGTGGGCAGTGGGCTTGCCGTGGGTACTGGGCTCGCCGTGGGCAGTGGGCTCGCCGTGGGCAGGGGGCTCCCTGTGGGGCGTGCGCACTGGGCTCTGTGGGGGCCGTGGGCTCCAAGAGGGCCGGGG
>CAUYTI010115748.1:0-34339 GCA_963575145.1 Galago senegalensis
AGCCTTCACCTCATTTACCCAATTACAAGATTAAGACATTTGTGTTCTACACCTGATAGATCCAACTTGTACTTGCAATATGCTCCATAGGTGTGGTTCCTCTCCTCTACTAACCCTCCCTTTATTGACCTATTGCCCTCGCTTCCCCTCCCGCTCCCCTTCCCTCCTTCGTCCTAGGGTATAGTTGTGTTTCATTTTTCATATGCAAGTGTGAGTGATTGTAAATTGGTTTCACAGTAGTACTGAGTGCATTGGATTTTTTTTTCCATTCCTAAGATACTTTACTAAGAAGAATATTTTCTAGCTCCATCCATGTAAGTATAAAAGAGGTAAAATCTTCATTTTTTAAATGCTGCATAGTATTCCATGGTATACATATACCACAATTTATTAATCCATTCATGGGTCAATGGGCACTTGGGCTTCTTCCATGGCTTGGCAATTATGAATTGAGCTGCAATGAAGAATCTGGTACTCAAGCCTGTTGATCTCATACACATACCCATGTGGCAATAAAAGGCTCTAAACCTTTATATCTTATTCAAAGAACACACAGAGTATTGGCAAAGTTAGAAGAGATCTTAGAAAGTATTTTTGCTTCTGTATTCAAGGAAACTGTATTCTAAGAGCTCATTCATTCAAGTGGTTTGATGCACAGAATTCCACTCATCTATGTACCTGAGTATTAGTCCTTGAAAGGAAATTCAAAAATTAAGTCACAAGCTATGAAAAGTAGAGAAATGCTTGACAGTGCAGAAGATTTAGACAGTTATGGGCTGCCTTATTTGACAGTGACCCCTTTGGAATATCAACATTAGGGATTTGAAGAATTTTTATATGCTACAAGAAAGACCTTAAGCAACCCATTTTAATCAAACAACTATACATTTACATAAAACTTTATAGCTTCAAAGTAGGAGATCCATTGCCATCATAACCTTTCCCAGCTCTTTCTGAATTTTCTCATCCTCTTCCCTGTGCTAGAGAAGATTGAAGAAAATAATACAATGAACAGAATGACAAAATGACAAACTCCATCTTAGGAGAAATCTATGGAACCCTAAAAAAGACAAAACCTTAGTAGGGCTGAGTACATTGGATACCTTTTCTTCCATTCGCTTTCATAGGAAAGCTATAATCCAATTTTAGTCCAAGAGTATAGGCAAAGGGGAGAGGGAGGGGAGGGGAGGGGGAAGGATGGGTGATTGGTGGGTTCACACCTATGGTTCATCCTATAAGGGTACATGTGAATCTTTCTAAATGTAGAGTATGGATGTCTTAACACAATAACTAAGAGAATAACATGAAGGCTATGTTAACCAATTTGATGAAGTATTTCAAATTGTATATAGAAACAGCACACTGTACCCCATGACAGTATTAATGTACACAGCTATGATTTAATAATAATAAAAAAAAAAAGACAAGACTCCCAAGTCATGTAAAACTTGGGTCAAATAAATTTGTTATGCTTAAAAAAGAAAAAGACAAAACAGAACACAAGTGAATTTAAACATTATTTTGGGGTTTAAATTTTATTATTTGTGCCCTAAAGAGTTTCTGAGGTGAACAGAATTCTGGCCTCTACATAAATAGTGAATTTAGAGACTACATATTCCCTTGTTTAAGGAAACATAGAACAAGGACAAGAAGTATGTCTCCCATTCATTAACTTTCCTTTGCAATTGAGTCAACTTGGTCTAATATATAAGCTCCTTCATGAAATACTAGATCATGATATCTTGCAAGGTATAAATTGATAGGAAAACACCTACGGCTGCCTAGAAATGAGCTAGCCAGCCCAATCTGAAGGTCTGAGGCTTAATATTTGCTTGTTAGTACAAAACTTCAAAAGTTGTGGCATTTCTTTACATTGTTACCTGAAGTATTTTTCTTTCTTTTTGCATATCAATATTTAAAATACATAAATTTACATTTTACTGTGTTTGAAGTCTTAGGAGATCTATCTCTCTTTGGAAAATGCTTTTATGACTCAAAGTTGGATTATGGCTTTACGAGGTTGTCTAGGTTTTAAGTAGGACATTTTTATCTAATTTGGGTTTCTCTCACTGATGTGTTGGCTTTGTACTTGTTTTCTTGCTCTGGACTCTCCTTCCATACCAACTTTCCTCTGTTGTCAGAGTTCTGAAGGACAGATCTAATCACGTCACTGTCTTAATTACTTATTGTCTCCCTATAGTCCTATATAGGGAAGAAGTCCACAATTCTTGGGGAAGGCACAGGAGGCTCTTCCATGTTGACTCAACCTCTAGGTTACAGCTCCTCCCACTTTTCTCCAAGAAGTCTTCTGCAGAACTTTGTTCCACAAGAATGAGAATCATAGCTGTTTTGTTCACTACCTCAGTGACCAATAGGTTTGGAGGTGGCCAGGCACACAACAAGACAGTGAGAAGACAGCAGGGTGAACTGGCAAGCACGTGCTTCTTTCAAAGAGGGAGGGGGCCTGGGAGCCGCAACTCAGCTCCAGTCATTTGTTGCCATGTGGGAATATGGGCCCAGTGTTGCCAGATCTTCTGATTTTTTTTTTTCAAGAGAAGCCAGAAATCTGGAATTTTATGAGAAATCTTCCAATTTTTAAATCTTGGCAACTAATTCAAAATATTTTTAAAACACTGTATGGGCCAAAAAAGAAAAAAAAAGTCTGCCAATCGAATTGAATGGGACACCAGACTGTGACCTCTTTGGTAAGAGCCAGGAAGTGTTTGTGATCTGCAGAGCCTGGTGCTTCACCCGCAGCAAACTTCCTGCTGTTCCCTAAACACTCCATGTACTTTGTACACCTCTTTAGCGTCAGTCTTTCTGCCAGGGATGCTGTCCTTGTTTTTCGTGTGGAGACTCCTACACATCCTTCAGGACTTAGCCCAAATGGCACTTTCCTCTGGGAGGTTCACCTTCCCTAAGAAGAGTCAGTCAGAGCTCTGCCCAGACTCTGCCACAACATGTTCCATGTACATGGTGGTCTGTAAGGACCAGGATAAGCTCTCTTATGAATCTTCTCTGGCACCCAACACATGATCTGGCACATAGTAGGCTCTCACTAAATGTTTGTTGAATGGATGTGTTCCCATCAGAATGAATATATGAGATTTCCTGAGGAAATAAACACTTTTCATTTCCTCCCATCTTTGCCATGTTGATTTCAATGTGGTAGGCAAATCCATCTGTGGATGTTGGTGTCCTTTTTCAGTTCTACACTGCGTGCAGACTGTACTCTTTTGGAGCTCTCCACTGTTCTCATTGGCTTAGGGTTAAGCTTATCTAGGCAGATGGCTATATAACTATTTGCCTTAAATGGGTGAAATTACTCAGACAGGTTTTTAAAAATTTAAGGTGTACCCATAGAAAAGTGTTTCCTCAATGGTCTGGGATTCAATTTTATAGAAGTAAAATTATTATATTCCAGGTCAGGTATTTCACATTAAAAAAAATATGCCCACTGATTTTGTTGTTCCAGGAGCTTACCTTCTTTGTAAGAATGCATTTCGTGAAATTGTTTTGGACTCATGTTTAATGTACATTATGAGAATGATTCCATTTTAAATGATTTCATATGAAAAATGAATGCCATGCCAATCCAACCTTACCTCTGTTAAAGTAAAACCATAAGGGCTTCTAATTCCTGATTTCCTGTCTACATCCCACACTTCCCAATAAAGAAGCCTAGTCACACAATTTGACCACATACTCAGCCATACAAAAAAGCCCACAGATTCCATATACATATGCACATAAACAGAGGAATAGAGTAAGCAATTTACATATAATCATTCCATCTACACAATAATATTCAGCATAGACCTCACCCTCTGGAATGCAATGCACTTTTATGTTAATTAAGAAATTTGATTTGTTCTGTCTCCCCAAATCCACACACTCTCCTATTTTATTTTTCTAAACATTTCTACACTTTCCAAGATTTAGACAAAACTTATCTGAAAATATGAAAGGATTTTGAACAAAGGGCAAACTGTTTTCCTAAAGTTACCAATAGAAATTTACTCTGTCATTCAGAAGTTGGCTGACTCAAGTAAGATCTGAAAGAAAGACCCACCCACCAATTACCATTATCATTTTTATAAAATGTCAAAGAAAATTGTTTTCTTTAATACTACAGTGCAAATTTGACATGATCTGAAGAAGAACCATAATTTGTAAGATAGAAAATTCCAAATAAGCAAGAATGAAAAGAGCCAAGCTTTCAAAAGATTTGTTTTTCAAGTCAATAAGATATATCATTTTGCATGATGACTAATAGTTGCTTATTGTAATATGTCGTTTGCTCTGCATGATTATGGAATGGTATTTCTTCTTTCCCCAATACTAAAATACACTACTAATAAGATTACTCAATTAGGGCCTTGGAAACTCCAAGAAAGAGTGTGGTTAACACAACAATGCTATACTTGGCAATGAAGTTGAACCCCAGTCCTAATCTCCTGCCTCTGCCCTCACATGTAAGTCTCCAGACACAGAAAATGGGCAAAGTTATCAAAGTATTGTTGATTAACTTAAATGGCCTCCTCAATAGTAGAGATGAATGAGGAACTACAAGCTAGCACTAGGCAATCAATGTGAAGGCTGGAATTTTGAGTCCCAAATGGTGGGACTTTGGTCACTGGTCAACACTAAGCCCTGAGGGGTTCAGGATATACTATTGCAAAATATAGCACCGTGGCACTCAAGGAAGCCACCAGAGCAGGAAGGTCACTCTCTTGCCTTCTCTTGTCCTTCTCCTTGAAGCAGGTCATCAAACTTAGGAAGGGCATTCTGACCTTTCCCTGAAGCAGGTCATAAGACATTTAAGAGGCAAACCCCCATACCAGAAAGAAGGGTACCTCCTTATCTCTGAGATGCAGGGCCACAGAGAAGAATTTAAACATGCTTTGCAAAACTTTCTCCCAGATTATTACAGCTAGATCATACATTTTTATCCAATCATGTTTCTCTATGACTATCCACTTCTCCATCAAGCCCAGCATAAAATATATACATGTTTACCCATTTTGAGGCCCTTCGTTTTCTTAAGAAGGCTCTCATGTCATATAAAACTTATTTTTTTGTTTCGTCTCCTTTTTTTATTATTAAATCATAGCTGTGTACATTAATACAGTCATGGGGTACAGTGTGCTATTTTATATACAATTTGAAATATTTTCATCAAACTGGTTAACATAACCTTCATGTCATTTTCTTAGTTATTGTGTTAAGACATCCATATTCTACATTTAGAAAGATTCACATGTACCCTTATAAGATGAACCATAGACATGATCCCGCCAATCACCCTCCCTCCACCCATCCTCTTCCCTCCCCTCCCCTCCCTCTCCCCTTTGCCCATATTCTTGGACTAAAATTGGGTTATAGCTTTCCTATGAGATCTATAAGTTAGTTTCATAGTAGGGCTATGTCATATAAAACTTATTTAATAAATTTGTATGCTTTTCTCTTATGAATCTGTCTTTCGTTATGGAGGCTTCAGCCATAAACCTAGTAATGAATGAGGAAAAAAAGACGTTTCTCCTGCTCAACAACATCAATCTCCATTTGTTTATGTTCTATCATAGTCTCTGTGAGTGGAAATGTGATTAAAATTGAGGCTTTCACACAGCACAGGGCTCCTAATCTGAAGGCAGGGAGATTAGGCCTCATTGCTTAGGTTTAAAGGATTTTAGACTGTGCTGAGCTGTACATCTTTAATCTCCTGTCCAGGACAGATCCTCTGAATATCTGACACTGATATTCAATTTATGAAGAAGGTTAATTGATTTCTTACAATTCTGGAGGCTGGGAGATCCAACACTGAGGGGGCCATATCCAGTGAGGGCCTTCTTGCTGGTGGGGACTCTCTGTAGAGTCCTGGGGCAGTGCAGGGCATGACATGGCAAGGGGGCTCACAGAGACAGGCAAACTGGCTTTTATAACAGACTCACTCTCGAGTTAGCCAACCTGCTCCCCTAGGTAATCTGTTGATCTATTCACCTATTAATCCATAAAATTGGTGAATCCATTCATGACAGCAGAGCCTTCACCACTTAGTCACCTCCTAAGGGAACCACTTCTAAATACTGTCACTCGATGATCAAGTGTCCACCTAACTTTCAGAGGCGACAAGCTTTCAAACCATAACACCTATCTTCCTGTGCACCCATTATAATGCATTATCAAAACTACTTGTGATGGCAAAAATATAAATGCCTAAAATGTTGTCTTAGTTCATTCAAGCTGACATAACAAAAATATCATAAACTGGATGGTTTATACAAAACATTTATTTCTCACTATTCTGGAGGCTGGAAAGTCCAAGATCAAGGTGCTGGCAAATTTGGTGCCTAGTATAGGCTGTTTGCTGATCACAGAGGCTGTCTTCTCATTGTGTCTTCACAAGGTGGGAGAGCCAAACAAACCCTCTTGGGCCTCCTCTATAGGGCAATAATCCCATTCACAAGGGCTCCACTCTCATGATCTAATCACCTCCCAAAAGCTTTATATCTCCTAGCCAGTCATTTTCCAACCATTGTGCTGGGGGCACACTGGTATGCTGTGAGAGGATCTTAGGTATGCCAGGAAAATTGTTAAAGATCATGAATTATTTTCAAAAGAAGTTCAAAGCACAGTAAATATATCCTTTTTTAACTTTTCTGTCTTTCTTTTTCTTTTTTGGGTCAACATAATCTAAGTGTGCCTTGAAGTTTAACTATAGGTTCAAGTGTGCCATGAGATAAAAAAGGTTGAAAGACACTACTTTTAACATGGGGGGTTAGGGTTTTAAATGGATTTTGGAGTACACAGGTATTCAGAGCATAGAAGATATCCAGTAGAGAAAAATAATATTATACTTGTAAATCAAGGGACAGCAGGAACAAGGATGTAGCAGATGTAGGGTAAAGTTAGCTATTAGTGAAGACAAGAAAGGCCTTTAACTTTAGAACAACTTTAACTTTAATCTTTCCTCTCATTCAATGGGGCTTGTTCATAGTTTTAATTTTCAGAGACTATAATAGGGAAACATCAGACAATGAAGGTAGTTAGGATTTCCAGATGGAAAACTATAGTAGATCATTTTTAGACCAAAAATTTAAGTACCTTTCCTTTTAAGGAAAATAAAACTCCTTCAGTATAATGCAGTGGTATACATGGCTCATTATTAGGTTACACATTTTTAAAACGTTATTAGAATCCCCAAACCAGGAATATAAAAGTACAGTTGCTATTCCCCTGAAAGACATACTTATTGGCATCTATAGTGAAAAAAAAAAGGCTTCTGAGAGTCTCAAATGTATCCAAATAAGCAGTTAAGAATACACAAAGTGCATATGCCACATCAAAAGAGGTATTGTAATTTAAGGACTGTGGGGTAAAAATAAAATCTAAATCTGCCACAGTTGCATAGAAATGTGTTTAATCCTCTGAGTTATTGGTATGAAACATTACCCCGCCCCCACAAGTCTTGACATAAAACTTGATGGAAACTTTGCCAGGCCCCTGGGTTCCTGCAGTCTCTGTGGTATGGTTGGCCAGTCTTCACCCCCAACCCAGGGGCTACCATGCTTTAAATAAACTCATTTGATTTTAAAGGAATGTTATGAAGACAGATAGATTGTTTGTTTTCACTTGTATTTCTGAAATGGAGACACTCCTGCCTGTGTTAAAATCTGCAGCTTCACTGCAAAGGCCAGAGCCAGGGAAATCTCATCTGTACCTGATAAAGATTCCCCTCTCTTTGGGCATACAGCTGTCCTTCAGACTGGTCAAGAGCTTTGGGCCCATGAGGCCTCCACATGGGGCTTAGAGAAACTAGGGGCATTTTCCCAAAAACTATATTCGTCACGCTTTGGTGCCAAATGAGTGATTTTTTTTAGTTCCAATTGCACATGCATATAATGATCATAATGCTAAGTAAAAATTATTGACATAGCAATAGAGCTAAAATTGGTCTTCTCTACAGTTTCCCATGTTTATTAAACATCTTCTTCATGCCAGACCTTGTACCGACTCAAACAGACATGTGAAAAGAGCATGCATGTAAAACACTAATGAAGTCACAGAGACTAGACAGTGGGTTCAAGAGAAGAACGGCAAATCTCTAAGAGGGAACTTGCATCATTGCAACAGAATCTCAACTTAGCCAAGTGTTAAGGCTAAAAGTCAGAGATCAAGGCAGAAAAAAATATCTCAAAAGCTTCATCATGCTTGAAAATCATTTACAAAGGTGCTACCTTAGTGCCATGTGTCATCTTTCAACAAATGCATCTCAGACAGGCTTTCCAAGAAGTATAAAGGGGGTGCTGACAATTAAGTTCTCAAACTCATCCTAGAAAAAGTGTCACATACCTCATTGCTTAATATCACTATGGTCACCTTCAAAGTACTTCCCTTGGGAAGCTGTGAACTGATGCCAGTACCTAGTCCACCCTTCAGAGTAATTTTGGAACTTTTTTTTTTCTGAAACACCCATCAGAGCTATTGTATGACACATAACAGCAATAATAAATGCCACTCAGCAAGATACCCCCACACATCCCCCATGAACACAGCTGTGAGACACTGATGTACCAAGGTTATGAAACCTTACCAAGTTGTTTGTACAGTGCTGCTGACATAAGTGGACGGTGGCAAGTCTATGAACTTAATTGTCAGAGCGTATACAATAGCTCTGATGGTCATCAAAAATGGCTTTGAGGGGTCAACTGGACACTGGGGTCTGTACATATTTTCCAAAGAGGAGGAGTACTTTAAAGATGACCATAGTGATATTCAGCAATGAAGTATGTAGGACGAATTCATGAACTTAATTGTCAGACTCTTACATATTTTCTTACGTAGTTTCCTAGGATGGGTTCATGAACTTAATTGTCAGACTCTTACATATTTTCTTACATAGTTTCCTAGGATGAGTTCATGAACTTAACTGTCAGACTCTTACATATTTTTAAACACTGACATTCCGCTCAGTGTGATGAGATGTCCCACTCCATGAAAAGCCTGAAGAAGCTACCAGGGGAAAGAGAAAGTTCCACTTCCCATCTGCTTCTCAATACCAGATCTGCTCTCACTTGATAAAAGAGAATGTAAGTTTTTCCCTACAGTATTTCAGCATTTACATCACAATTTTCTGGACAAAATATGTTTGGAAACTGTGCTGAAAGCTTGTAAGAAAGCAGAGGTAATGGAGATAAAAAGGAAGGATTTCAGAGGGAAAATACAAGTGGTAGAATTGACAAGATTCAGTGATTACTAAGATTAAAAAGGACAAAGTAGGGAAAAACAGAAGTTCTGATGACTGGTGTTAGAGTATGCAAAATTTGATGTCATCTTTGAAAACAATTTATAATAGTAACTTGAGCTAGTAACCCAGAGGTACATACAAAAACCCTGAGACTGATGGGGCGGTGGACTTGTACAGTAATGTCTTCCCCAATATCTCCTCTGTGAAGGACATATATCAGGGTTTATGATTTACCTGTGAGTCAATTTTTTGTGTTGTCATCACTTGGTGCCATGAAATCATTTTTTAAACGTCAGATTAATTTTAATGACAAGGATTTAGCTGGTTGCTGGAGGTATATCACTGGTCGCTGACTGTCTTTATGACAAACACGCTTCCCAGGAAAGCCTGCCATTGACAAATCAGCAATTGATGGATCCCACCAGGTACAACAGAATAGTGTTATAACAAGAAGGGATTAGGGTCCTGTGTTTGTGTGTACCATAGTACTTTCACGAAAACAAAAATGGTCGCTGTGGTTTATTGTTAGCATGATATTAAATCCCTAAGATTAGGACTTGGTGTTTATATTTATGGGAAATACAAAAATCAATAAAATGCCATCTCCACATTTTGACTAATTAATACTACCTGTACTATATCTTTTGAAAACTACACTCATTTTTCCTCTATTTGAATCAATATAGAAGTATAGGATATAGTTAGTGTGTTTATGACACTGTATATTATAGAAAAATGAAATTAATTATGTTTGTTCAACTTATTTCTAGCTCTTCAGTGATTTTACCTAAGGAGACTTGAATGATTATATTTTATATTAAGTATTCAAAGACAATGGCATTACTGAAATATTAAGCTTTATGTAAATTTTCTTTCACATCATTTTATCTGGGGGTTGAAACATCACATAATTTCCCTAAGGTAAAATTATTCTTCTAACTATAAGAAAACTGGGTACAGCCTTACTTTTAAATGCCAAGACACACATCTTTTTAGAAATGAAAAACATTTATTATCAAATCATGTTATACTTTTTAAAATATAGACAATTCAGCTAAAACACATAGTAACAAATAAAATTGACATCTAAATTAATAAGAGGCTAAAATTTAAGAACCAAAAAAATCCCACTTTACCATTGAGAGATATTAAAAGCTGAAATAAAGTCAGTTCATCATTTTACTGTGCCAAATTGTTTTTTTATTTAAGAATGTCTGATTATACTAAAATTTATTTATCACAAGGGAAAAAATTCTCAATTTGGCTATAGTGATTGCACTGAAATCAAGTAAATATTCTTTCAATAATTAAAATGACATTTTAACCCTATAATGGATAGCAATTAAAATACTATATACAGACGAGGTCTGGTGGCTCATGCCTGTAATTCTAGCATTCTGGGAGGCCAACGGATGGCTTGTGCTCAGGTGTCTGAGACCAGCCTGAGAAAGAGCAAGATACTGTCTCTACTAAAAATAGAAAAACTAGCCAGGCATAATGGTGTACAGCTACTGGGGACTCTGAGGCAAGAGGATCCCTTGAGCCCAGGAGTTTGAGGTTGCTGTGAGCTATGACACTATGGCGTTTTATACAGGGTGACATTAAAATTAAAAAACAATTATATACAGTACATAGGCAATAATTCTCAAGTATAGCTCATTTTGATTTCTACCATTTTAAAAAGAATGCATCGCAGGTCTGAAATAAAATTCTCTTCGGGGTAAAGTGCATTTCTGTAGCAGTGAAGTTCAGCAGCATAGCTGGAGAAAGAGCTTTGAATCCACTCTATACCCACACATTCACAAAGAGGATCTTAATTTTAGCTAAACCCTTGTTAAGGAAAAAAAAAAAAAACAGCCCACTGCTGTATAAGGATTGACACCAGCCAGAAACATGTGAATACAACTAAAAGTTTTCAGGGCGGTGCCTGTGGCTCAAAGGAGTAGGGCACCGGCCCCATATACTGGAGGTGGCGGGTTCAAACCCAGCCCCGGCCAAAAAAAATAAAAGTTTCCTCTAAAAGTTTTCCCAGTGCATTTGGCCCCTGGCAGTGTTACCATGAAGGTTCCTGGGAGGGTGCAGGGAAGCTTCCCACAGACACAGCACAGGCCCCATTTCTCCTAAAGTCAGGCAAGTTGTGTGTTTACCCTGAAAATGTGGGCCCAGCTCTCTGTTTCCTCCTCCAAGGATTCCATACCCTAAGTTTTCTCTGTAATGCTAGAAGTTGGCCTGGATTTCCAACATTTCAACATTCCTAATTAAAGGAAGATTGTCTTTATCAGGATGGCAGATGGTGCTGCAACAGTCTGCTTCAGACTGGAATGTGCTTGCGCGGCCTTCTCTGTCAGAGATTTCTCAGGAGAAGCAAATGCAGCAGGCACACCTTCCATGGCAAGAAAGTGAGTGAGCGACAGGTCCTCACTGAGGTAGAGAGAGGGATGGAGATAATGTAGAGACAGAAAGAAAGAGAAGCAGAATAAACGAAAGGATCAGTTACAACTCAGAGGTCTCTCCAGCTCGAAGCCCGTCTGTACGGCTCTGGCAGGAGCCAGCAAAGGGTAGTGTATTCCTACAAACTTTATCTTGACTCCCTCTCAGCCACTTATAGCAGGGCAAGATCTTTAACTTCTTTTTCTGATGCATAAAATGGTAACAAAAGGGATATTGTCAAGACCACATAATAAAGTATCTAAAGACATTATTATACAATTGCTATTGACACAGTGTAAGGTTTCAATAAATAATATTACAGTATTAATCTAAGTTAATTGAGTTTATATCTATCTCAGATGTTAGAGATGTAAACACAATTATTTTTATAGTGTACTGGCCCAAATACTACTGATTTGGGTGGCCTTACTAGATTGTGCTGTTAATACACACTGGACTGATTAAAAAACAGGCTGATTGGTTTCCGTTTGGGGTAAAACATTAATTTTGCACTTAGTGACAGCTAAATGTTTTGTTTAAAAAAAATCTACCCTATGTTTTAAATATCAACATCAAGGTTAAGTTCTCTAACAATTTATCTCTTTCTGGTTTTACCATACAATACTCCAAAGGGGTATGGTAAAACATAGAAAAGAATAATCTGTGCAATGTTGAGGCTGTGGCAGCACCTGACTGAGAGGTGAGGTAGTAGTGTTCTTCCTCATCCCTACTGATGATAGAAATATTCTTTATGCATCTCTTTTTGGAATTAAAGTCAGGGTCTTACCCACCAAGTTGTCTCAGAACTGCCACTTATGCTGTCCACTGACAGGAAATCTTTGTTTCTCAATAAAGCATGCCTGACGGAAAAAGGCTTTAGGAGCCAATGGAAGCCAGCTTTAACTATAATATTTCAGCTAAATGTGTGGCCAGGTAGTCTTCTAAGAGTAGCTTTCTTAGAACTCCAAATTATACCACTATAGTCATTTACCTAAAGCTGGCAATACTGGGGCAAATAGAAAATCTTTAGGGGGTGGGGCCTGAGACATCTCACAGGCAATTAAAAATATAAATAAAATTGGGGATAAAATGCCTCTTCTCCCTCAAACTCTTCTGCAAATAGAAAATAACTAAATTCATTTCTTTTAAAAGTCATTATTGGTGGCAAGCTTTGGCAAGGATGTAGAGCAATTGGAACTGTGTACACGGGTGGTGAAGGTGCAAATTGGTATGATCACCTTTAAAAATCTTTGGGCGGTTTCCAGTAAAGCTAGAAAAAAAAGCTAATCTATACATAGTCTATGACTCAGCAATTTACTACACCAGTAATTCTACTCAACCAGTATAGAAAAAAAAAGTATAGAAATGTTTTCTTTATGCATAACAGATAACAACTGACAGTAACACAAACGTCTGTCAACAGTGGAATGGATAAGTAAATTGTGATAGTCATACAATGAAATACTACATGCCAAAAAAAACACAAAAAACTATTGCTGGCTCGGTGCCTGTAGCACAGTGGTTACAGCGCCAGCCACATACACCAAGGGTGGCAGGTTCGAACCCAGCCCAGCCCAGCTAAACAACTGCAACAAGAAAATAGCCAGGCATTATGGCAGGTGCCTGGTCCCAGCTACTAGGGAGGCTGAGGCAAGAGAATCACCTAAGCCCAAGGGTTTGAGGTTACTGTGAGCTGACATCATAGCACTCTACCGAGGGCAACATAGTGAGACTCTGTCTTAAAAAAAAAAAAAAGAAAGAAAGAAAAAACCAAACAAACAAAAAAGAACCATTGCTACATACAACACACAATAATGAACTTCATAAACATGACATTGAATGAAAGTAGCCAGGCACATTATACCATCCACTTACCTAAAATTCAAAACCAGGGACAACTAATTTATGGTGTTGGAAGTCAGAACAGTGGCTACCATTGGTGGGATAGTCACTGAAAGGAGTACAATGGGGGAAGGTGCTGGGTAGCTTTTTGTTTCTTGTTCTGGGTGTGTAGTTACATGCAGTAAAACAGAACAGACTCTTATGCAAAGACTAGAAAAAGTAGACTACAGTTTGAAGAGGTAATTTGGTAGTTCTTCCAGTTCTCTACAAAAGAACATTAGAAGCAACCTCAGAAGACCTGGTTCCATTCTAAGCATTTGAGCAAGTCACCTTTCCTTTCCTGGCCCATTTTTCTTTTCTGTAGGAGAGGAGATGTTACTAGAGGTCTCTAAGATTTCTCTCGGCTCTAACATAGGCACACTGATCTCAAAACCAGCTCACTAAACCACCACACTTCTTGCTTCCTAGATTGGATATGAGGAGACCCATCACGTTTTGAAATTTTCCCAAAGGTGAAGCCCACTTCATCCTTTGGGCAGTTTGATGGAAAATCTTGGGCAGTTTGATGGAAAACTATATTAGGACAGATTTCTAGAAAAATATTTTTTTCCTCTGTTAGCCTGTATCCTATTGATATTGGGTCTCATTAAGCAATAAGCCCCTTAAGAGAATTTATCCTTAATTCTAACACAAATTGAACATCCATAATTCAAAAATCTACACTCTGAAATGATCCAAAATCTGAAACTTTTTGAGCACCAACATGATGTCTTAAGTGGAAAATTTCACACCTGACTTCAAAACATAGGCATACAAAATACAGTTTTTTCAAAATCCTCAAAGAAAAAAGACCTCCCAGTCCCCTTCAGTACCTGTTCTGAACATGCCCAGATTCCCCTCATGCAAGTATGCCCATGAAGGGTCTCGAAATGGCACACGTGTTGACCAGACACACCCCTCAATGCCCCACCTATAGCCAAGACCTATGTGCGTTACACACTGTGCTTTTTGTTTATTCTTTGCATGGCAGTATAAAGATATTATTGATAATGTCAAAAAGGCCTGCAGTTTCCTGGCCTGTGGGTAATAGTGATAAGAAAAAGAAGCAGCATTTATGTTTATCTATAGCACAGGAAGTCAAGCTGTTGGAGAAACTCAGTAGCAGGATAAATATATATATGTATGTGTGTGTATATATATATTATATATACATATATATGATACATATGAAGCTTAAATAAACTTTATGTTTAGACTTGGGTTCCATCCCCAAGATAGCTCGTTATGTACATGCCAGTATTCCAAAATCCTGAAAAATCCAAAATCCAGAATACTTTCTGGTCCCAAGCATTTGGGATAAGGGATACTCGATCTGTAGAAGTGAGAACGGTTAAACCAAGAATTAGACTTGAAGTACTTAATCTAAAGATATGATGTCTTGTTCTGAGAGGGAAACTTTATCTTCTTAAAGATACAAAATGCAGCATCTGGATTTTTGACTGACTACTGGATCTGGCCTCCCAGCAAGCTGGGGTTATCAGCATTCCCTTGCCAACTAAATTCTGCTGAGGTGGTCTGAACCACAATTAAGTGCAGATAGTTTAAATGAAGCTTTCTTCATTATGCTAACCATGCACTTCACTGAGCAAACATCTTTCCTAAACTGGGATTCTTGTTTAGAGATGGCATTGTCCCTGCCCCAGTGTGAGAAAGAGGGCAGAGCCCCATTTCCCTAGGCTCCCTTCTCCGTCCCCTCTCTTCATACCTTGGGACAATCTAGAAAAATTATTATGATAGAAAATGTTTAGCTGAAATTTTTGTGCATATCCTTTCTGAGAATTTTCCAAAATAGCAAAGGGATGTTCCCACCAAGACTCAGTAGAATGTAGCAAACCAAGCAATTTTTCAAAGGCATTTTCCTATACTCCATCTGACCACATTTCCCACCCCACAGAGAAGCATTGTGGCCACAAGTGGAATTGGATTTGAGGTACTCAGAAATAGGTAAGTGTTCAAATCTTGGAGAGAGAAGAGAGCAGAGAATAACTCCAGGGTAGTAGATTTGGGGGTAGGGCAAGAGAGGGTGTAGGAGATAACAAGGAAGAAATAGACAAGTAATCAGGAAAGAAATAAATTCACTTACTTTGTGTAACTGAGTAGAGGTGGGGCGACCTCAGCTCTCTGATGAGTGTGGACAGTGACTTCTTGAGCAACACAGAGAACAGCTCAGATTCTACTCCCAGTGATCTGCGGGTCTCATCTAATCACGGAGACTTTATTGCTGATCTGTGACACATGAGAATAATTACTGAAGTTAGAGATGAAAAATATTTATGAGGTCAGCTTGACCACCCTCACCACTATGGAGGACAGCTCCCCTCTAGGCGTAGAAGACAGAGCTATGTCAACAACTCGGCAGTCCCTGTGTCCCAGCACCTGAAAAGCAGGTTATTCATCCCTAGTCTCTGCTGGGTCTAGGAATGCCAAACAGAAAGAAGACAAGATATAATCCAGAAACAAGAACTCCTGGCTCCAAGCCACTGGCCAACTATCCAATGGGTAGTTGTTGGCTCTGGCTTCAGAAGGTTGAGATCCAATCCCTCCTTGGAAGACCTCCCCTTCCCCCCGACTGTGTATGATGGAGATGCAGGAGGCCGTATTTAAAGCTGGGAAGGCTTTTTCTGATGGGTTGCATCCAATGCTCATCCTTTCCCCTTGGGTAAAGCCTTGCTCCTCAGAGCCTAGGCTGGGCGGATACTTGCCCCATCGGTTGTTACTCAACCAAGGAGAGCCCTGTTTCCCTCTCAGATTGCCTGGTGGAGTCCACCCCACCCCGAGCCCCAGCTGCCCGTCTTCCTTTCTGCTGTTTTGCTTGGAGATGACTTTTAGCTTGCTCACATTGAACCCTTCCTAAAGAGACCAGGGAGGCACTTAAGCATCTGAAGGTGGTCCCTTCAGAGCCATAGAGACAAGGCCCACCCTCGTGTGAGGCTCTCCAGGTAAATGGCTCTTCTTGGCCCGCCAGCTCCCTGTGTGTGTGTCCTTGTTTCATGCAGACGTCTGGGGCTGGTTCTCCACAGGGCTGGGCCTGCAGGGCCACTTAGCATGTGGAAAGCGGCGCCCTCTGCCATGCCAGGCTCCCCACAAGACGGGGAGGGAGGGTGCAGGAGACTTCCACCTCCCCCAAATCGCCGTGCACACTGACAGGTAGCTTTAGGACCTCACACAGAAGTGGTCTCAGAAAATAGCCCAGAGAATGGATTCAGATTCTTACCCAAGCTCCAGAATATCTAAGGGGAAAATGGAGCTAGAGTGGCTATAAAACTAAGGAAGTGACTGAGGGGACAGGTTATAATGATGGAAGACATTCACACTGCGCACCGGGTTGCTTGTACAGGTGGTGCAGGGTGGGAAGACGCGGGCTGGGAAAGACAAATGATCCGTACAGTCTGCGTGTCCCGGTACAAGAAGGGCCTGTGCGGGATGTTTTTAAGGTAACTGAAAACCGTCCACAATGCTCCTGGGTAATTTCCTAGGTCTGCGGAGAGGGAGATCTTTCACTGGAGCATGATAGGGCCCCAATATTAATACAAGCTGTTTGCAACCTTCAGGCCTGCCAGGGAGGGGCAGTGATAACTGAGCCCTCAGCTCTGCACTGCGAGTCTGTGCTTACAGGTGAGTGGGGTTTTGCATAACAAATTTTCTCACAGAGCTTTGAAAAATGCTGCATTTTTAATTAGGTCACATTACTGATTCCTCACTCCACTCCCGTGTCAGGCCCCCACCCAGCACGCCCAGCAGCCTGAGTCCTCCCACCCTTCAGTAAGTCACACAGCATCCCAGGGAGGGGTGTCCTGACAGGGGCTGAGCCAGGTAGCTGAGGCTGTGTCAACATTTGCCTAAAACAACTCATCGTTTTAATTGCAAAAAGCGAGCGAAGTCACCTCAACCACTAAAAAATATCCAGCTCCTTATTTTTACAGCACTAATTGTTTAACCAGATAGCATGGAGGCTTCTCTCCCAAATGACTTATTTATAATGCTTGTGTGGTGAGTGGTTCCCAAGAAAAACATAAATATAAATAAGACGTGTTAATGATTGCGTAAGTGTAATTGAGAGTAACAATTTTAAAACAAGAGGTTTCAGATTCAAATAATAATTAAAATTACAATGGCATTTCAAATCTCTTCTATGCTATACCAAACTTGAATAATATCTCTTTTGGTTTTACCTTGAATGTCTCTTTTTCATTTGCTCCCTGTCTCCTGAGGCAACTATGGTAGAGAACTTGCTGTATTTTTCTTATTCATTTTAATATCCATAAACACTTTTATTTTCCTCCTTATTCTACTGGGGGGAAAAATTCATGCTTTTCACTTTTCTTTTTTGGAAAATAAATTAACCAAAATGTAATACGATATTTAAGTGAAGAGTGCCACTGACATTAAATGGTCCACGTGGCGTTACATTATGTTTTGCGTTCTATTCTATGCTTCTTCCTAATACAGGCTAACACTGGTATTCATGTAAATTGCTCCGGTTTTATAGAACAGGATGCTGCATTCTTTTTGAAACCCAGGGCTCTGGTGCAGTAATAGAAAAAAAAGACAGCAACAAAAAAATAATGGGCACTGGCAATCAAACTATCATTATAGGTACATTATGTACGGGGTGCTAAATTGGTGGAAGGCCTTTATTTTTAATTTCTGCTCATCTGTTCACCATTATTAAGCGAGCTTAGACACCAGAGGAGATTTAAGAGTGACAGAGGGTAATTATACACTTTAGGAAAAGATATTTTTCATCGTAGGATTAGAACTACACTAAGAAAAAGCCTGTTCAAAATCGTATACAGGGCTTCTATGTACATTCTTATTTGGACACGCACATAATTTTCATTTCATATTCCAGTGTCACATAATGACAGCCCTGTTAAATTTGTAGTTTAGCTGGATATCACTTGAAAGTTTTTTAAAGGGCATTAGTTTGATAAGTAATTGCTCACTTAGCACTCTGTACTTAAAAACAATTCATTATGCAGTTAATGAAGTTTTAATTTTCCAATTATAGTTAATGTCATTAGAATGAAATAGTGCGCATTTAAACATTATCAGAGACTTTGGTTAACTCTTGAATGATTTGGTGCACAAAGTTGTATGACCTATAAAAATTTTTAATAGTTTTATTTATGTATAGTTAACAACCAATAAACTTTATTTATTTAAATTATACACCTTTTAAAGTTTTTATATATATGAGATTTATTTTTATATCCATGCAAACAGAAACGCAGACCAATGAAACCACTGTCACAAGCAAGACATAATCATATCCCCCCAAAGATTTTGTACCCCTTTCTTTGTAATCTCTCTCACACTCCTCTTCCTACCCTCCCCCATACAACAATCAGCTGTTTACACTAATTAGATTAGTTTAATCACTATAGATTAGTTTATATTTTCTTCCATTATACTTGAATAGAATGATACAGTATATACTCTTATTTTGTGGCTCAATTCATTCAGCATAGTTATTTTGAGATAAAAAACTATGTTGCTACATGTATCAATAACTCAGCCCTTTTTATTGCAAAGCATTATTACACTGTATTGATACATTATGATTTGTGTATCCATTTACCTGTTGGCAGACATGCAATTATTTCTAGTTTTGGCTATTTATATTAGTCAGGGTTCTCCAGGGAGACAGAATCAATGGATATAGCAACAGGAGATAGATAGATAGATAGATAGATAGATAGATAGATAGATAGATAGATATGGATAGACATAGATAAGTAGATAGATATCTCCGTGTGTATGTATGTATGTGTATATATACATATGTGTGCATGTGTGTATATATATTCCTTAGGATTCATTAGGGGGGATTGGCTTGTACAATTATGGAGGCTAAGAAGGACTTCAGTAGGCCATTTGCAAGCTAGGGTCTCTGGGATGCTAGTATCCAAGTCTGAAGGCCTCAGAACCAGGGAAACCAATGGTGTAATTCTCAGTTCAAAAGCCTGAGGATGTGGGGAACTGCAAGTTCAAAAGTCCTAGAGACCCAAAGCTGGTAGCCTGGAATTGTTGTCCACCAACAGGAGAGAAAGAGCATATCCCAGTTTCAGCAGGTAGATGGACACATTTGACTTTTCTCTATTTTTGTTCTCCTTGTGCTTCCAGCAGATTGAATGGTGCCAGCTGGCAATGAGGATAGATCTTCTCTACCTTGTTTACTCTGACACACATGCTAATCTCTTTTGGAAACACCTTCATAGAAGACACATCAAAAATCATACTTTACCAGGATTCTATATATTCCTTTATTCAGTCAAGTTGACACCTAATATCAACCATCACACTCTTCCACATGAGTTTGCTGCAGACATTCATGTACAAATCATGTAAAGGACATATGCTTTCTTTTCTTCAGGTACAAACTTAAGAATGGACTAATGGAATAAATATATTGAGGGTATAAATTTTTAAGAAATTGGAAAACTGTTTTCCAAACTGTTTGTGTCATGAGAGATCAAGGTGCTTGTCATCCTCACCAACACTTGATATAGTCAGTCTTTGTAATTTTAGACATTCTTATACTTGTGTAGTGCTATCTCATTATGGTCTTAATTTGTATTTCCCTAAAGGCTAAAGATTTAGAATATATTTTCATGCATTTATTTTCTATACATATATTTTTTTGGCAGAAGTGACTGTTAAATACTTTTGACCATTTTTTTCAGTGAAGTTATTTTCTTATCATTGAGTTTTCTTTACTATATGTCTTAGAAGTAAGCTTTTTATAAGATATATGCTTGGTAAATATTTGCTCCCAGGTTGGGTTTCTTTTTAATTATTTAACAATGTCATTAAAAGAGAAATTCTTAGATTTGATGAAGTGCAATTTTCTCTTTATTTCTTTTATGGATCATCTTGGGGTGTTGTACCTAAGAAAATTTAGTCAAATTCAAGGTCACAAAGACTTTCTCTCATAATTTTTTTTCTAGAAATGTTACAGTTTTATGTTTTACATTTAGCTTTCAGATCCATTTTTAGCTAATTTTTCTTAATATACCAAAGTATGGATAGAAGTTCAGTGTTTTGCATATGAGTGATTATTCTACCACTGTTTGTTGAAAAAAATTATTTTCACACTGTATTGCCTTTATACTGTTGAAAAAAAAATTAACTGTCCATGTGGAAAGGTCTATTTCTGGACTTTGTCTTCTGTTGATTTATTTATCATTACACCAAGATTGCATTTTCCAATCCATGACCACAACTTATCTCTTTATTTATTTAAGGCTTCTTTAATTTCTCTTAACAAAGTTTTATAATCTCATCAGGCAATTTTATATCTGTTGTCAAATTTTAATTCTGCATTTCCCATACTTTTGATAATGTTACTTTTTAATTTCTGATTGTTGCTAATATATAGAAATACAATAATTTTTGCATGTTAATCTTGTAATAAGAAAGCTCCATGAACTTAGGTATCTTGGTTCTCTGTAGAGTCCATAAGATTTACTATAGAGATGATCATGTTGCCTGTGACAAAGACAGCTTTATTTCCTCCTGTCTAATGTGGGTATGTGTTATTTATTTTTCTTGCCTGATTGCACTGCCTAGAATCTCCAGTACAATGTTAAATTGAAGTGGTGACAGAGAACATGTTTAGCTTATTCCTGACTCTAAAAAGGAGGTTTTCAGTCTTAGTCATTAAGTTTGATGTTAGGTATGGATTTCTCAAAGATGCCCTTTATAGGTTAAGGAGGTTTTCTCTATACTTAGTTTACTAAGTAGTTTTGTCAGAAATGGACTTGGATTTTGATAAATCATTGTTCTGCATTAATTGAGATAATATAATCACATGGGGTTTTTTGTTCTTTATTTTTTATTTTATTTTATTTTATTTTAGAGACAGAGTCTCACTTTGTTGCCCTCAGTAGACTGCTGTGGCATCACAGCTCACAGCAACCTCCAGCTCTTAGACTTAGGTGATTCTCTTGCCTCAGCCTCCCTTTTTTGATTTTTTAATGTCAAACCATCCTTATAGTTCTGGAGTAAACCCCATATTGTCATGATGCATTATCTATTTTATATATTATTGAAATTGATTTGCTAAATTTTTTGTTTAAAATACATGTTACAAAAAAATAAAATACATGTTACTTTAAATTATGTGATGTTATTTTGTTAAAATATACAGTGAGTATCTCATAAACAAAATTTGGACTCTGGTTAATTTCTGAATCATCCAGAACACAAAATCTTAAGGGTCTATAGAATTTTTTGAAAAAAATTTCTTTTAAAATAAAGGCTGATACTGATACAGATGCAGCAATGTATCTGTACTACATTAATTTTATATGGTATTTGCATTGTTTTTAATTGTAGAATTTAATTAGTATTGTCTCTCCAACTAAGTGACATTTTTTTTTTTTTTTTTTTACTAAGAATCACATTTATTCTTTGTTTTGTTTCCCTCTCAGCACCTACTTCAGTGTGTGGTTATCTTACTATAGGATGAGGTACCAAGTAAAATATTCACGGATTGGCTCGGTGCCTATAGCTCAACCGGCTAAGGCACCAGCCACGTACACCTAAGGTGGCGGGTTCGAATCCCCAGCCCGGACCCGCCAAACAACGATGGCTGCAACAAAAAAATGGCCAGGCGTTGTGGCGGGCGCCTGTGGTCCCAGCTACTTGGGAGGCGGAGGCAGGAGACACGCTGGAGCCCAGGAGTTGGAGGTTGCTGTGAGCTGTAATGCCATGGCACTCTACCCAGGGGGACAGCTTGAGGCTCTGTCTCAAAAAAAAAAAAAAAATATTCACGGATTAAAATGGATTGATTGAATAAATGATTGAATCAATAAATCCCTCAGTGGCCTTCAACATTGATAACTTCAGAATACATAGATCATGAATACATTTATGCATTTTTGGGATTCAATGTGTTGATTATTTGTACAAACTGGAGTGCTTACATCCTATTTAACATAGCTTTCACCTCATTTCATCCTACTAATTAACATAGCTTTCACTGCATTTACTTAATCACACAGACATTTGTGTTCAATACCTGATAGATTTGACTTGTACCCTTGCAACATGCTCCATAGATGTGGTCCCACCATTAACCCTCCCTCTATTGACCCACCCCCCTCACTTCCCATCCTCCTTCCCTCCCCTCCTTCATCCTGGGCTATAGTTGTGATTCATCTCTCATATGAAAGTGTGAGTGATTATAAATTGGTTTTATAGTAGTACTAAGTACATTGGATATTTTTTTTCCATTCCTGAGATACTTTACTAAGAAGAATATTTTCCAGTTCCATTCATGACTTAGCAATTATGAATTGGGCTGCAAAAAACATTCTGGTGCAAATATCTTTGTTATAAAGTGATTTTTGGTCTTCTGGATATATACCTAGTAGAGGAATTGAAGGATTGAATGGCAGGACTAATACATTTGAGTTCTCTGTGGATTCTGGTTATTAAACCTTTGTCAGAGACATAACCTACAAGTATCTTCTCCCATTCTGAGGGTTGTCTGCTTGCTTTACGTTCAGTGTTCTTGGCTGTGCAGAAGCTTTTTAGTTTGATCAGATCCCAGTAATATATTTTTGGTGTTGCTTCAATTTCCCAGGGGGTCCTCCTCATAAAATATTCTCCCAAGCCAATTTCTTCAAGTGCTTTCCCTGCACTTCCTTCTAGTATTTTTATAGTTTCATGTCTTAAATTTAAGTCTTTTATCCAGTGAGAGTCTATCTTTGTTAATGGTGAGAGGTGTGGATCCAGTTTCAGTTTTCTACAGGTCACCAGCCAGTTCACCCAGCACCATTTGTTAAATAGGAGTCTTTTTGATACTGATTGTTTTTGATTGGCTTATCGAAGATCAAATGACGGTAAATAGCTGGGTTCATCTCTTGGTTCTCTATTCTGTTCCATACATCTACCTCTCTGTTTTTTCTCTATTCTGTTCCATACATCTACCTCTCTGTTTTTGTGCCAGAATCATGCTGTTTGATCACTATCAATTTATAGTATGGTCTGAGGTCTGGCAGTGTGATTCCTCCCAAGGTTTTTTCTGATTCCATATAAAATAAAGTATTATTTTTTCAAGGTCTTTAGAGTATAATGGTGGTGCTTTAATATAGATTGCATTAAAATTGTATATTGCTTTGGGTAGTATGGACATTTTAACAATGTTGATTGTTCTCAGCCAGGAGCTTGGTATGTTTTTCCATTTGTTAACATCTTCAGCTATTTCTTTTCTTAGAGTTTCATAGTTCTCTTTATAGAGATCTTTCATATCTTTTCTTAGGTAAACTTCCAAATATTTCATCTTCTTTGGCACTACTGTAAAAGAACTAGAGTCCTTGACTGTTTTTTCACCTGGACTATTGTTGGTATATATAAAGGCTATAAATTCGTGAGTGTTGATTTTGCAACCTGAGATGCTGCTGTATTCCTTGATCAATTCTAAGAGTTTTATAGTAGAATCCCTGGTGTTTTCAAGATAACGCAATCATATTATCTGTGAAGCGTGAAAGTTTGATCTCCTCTGACCCTACATGGATACCCTTGATCACCTTTTCTTGCCTAATTGCAATGGCTAAGACTTCCATTACAATGTTAAAAAGAAGTGGAGACAATGGGCAACCTTGCCTGGTTCCTGATTTGAGTGGAAATTATTTTAATTTAATTCCATTAATACGATATTGGGCTGTGTGTTTGCTGTAGATGACCTCTATCAGTTTAAGAAATGTCCCTTCTATACCTATTTTCTTAAGTGTTCTGATCATGAAACAATGCTGAATATTATCAAAAGCTTTTTCTGAATCAATTGAGAGAATCATATGGTCTTTGTTTTTTATTTTGTTTATGTGATGAATTATATTTATAGATTTACAAATATTGAACCAGCCTTGAGACCCTGGGATAAAGCCCACTTGGTCATGGTGTATAATTTGTTTGATGTGTTGCTGAATTCTGTTTGCTAGGATCTTATTGAATATTTTTGCCTCAATATTCATTAGTGATATTGGTCTATAATTTTCTTTTCTTGTTGGGTCTTTTCCCTGGTTTGGAGATCAAGGTCATGTTTGCTTCATAGAATGTGTTGGGTAGTATTCATTCTTTCTCTATATTTTGGAAAAGGTTAAGTAATAGAAGTATTAGTTCCTCATTAAAGGTTTGGTAGAATTCTGATGTGAAGCCATCTGGTCCCAGACTTTTCTTTTTGGGAAGATTTTGCATAGTTGATGCTATTTCAGAACTTGATATGGACCTGTTCAACATTTCCACCTCATTCTGGCTAAGTCTAGGAAGGTGGCATGCTTCCAAGTATTGATCTATTTCCTTCAGATTTTCATATTCCTGAGAATAAAGTTCCTTGTAATATTCATTAAGGATTTTTAAAATTTCTGAGGAGTCTCTTGTTATTTCATCTTTACCATTTCTGATTGATGAAATTAAAAATTTTACTCACTTTTCCTTGGTTAGGTTAGCTAAAGGTTTATCTATTTTATTGACCTTTTCAAAAAACCAACTTTTTGATTTATTGATCTGTTGTATAATCCTTTTGTTTTCAATTTCATTTAATTTTGCTCTAATTTTGGTTATTTCTTTTTTTTCTGCTGGGTTTGGGATTGGAATATTCTTCCTTTTCCAGTTGCTTGAGATGTCTCATTAAGTTGTTAACTTCCTCTCTTTCCGTTCTCTTGAGGAAGGCTTTCAGTGCTATAAATTTTTCTCTTAGGACTGCCTTTGCAGTATCCCAGAGGTACTGGTAATTTGTGTCTTCATTATCATTTTGTTTCAAAATTTTTCTTTCTTAATCTTGTCTATGACCCAGCTATCATTCAGCATAAGGTTATTTAGTTTCCATGTTTTTGTATGAGTATGCAGATTCCTGTTGTTACTGAGTTCAACTTTTGTTCCATGATGATCCAAGAAGATGAAAGGAATAATTTCTATTCTTTTAAATTTGCTGAGGTTAGACTTGTGACCTAAGATATGATCAATTTTGGAGACTGTTCCATGGACTGATGAGAAGGATGTGTATCCAGTTTTGTTAGAATGAAATGTTCTGCAGATGTTTGTTAAACCCAATTGTTGAATGGTTAAATTAAGTCTAAATTTTTTTACTTAGTTTCTTATTGGAGGATCTATCCAACACTGCCAAAGGGGTGTTAAAATCTCCAAGTATTATGGTGCTGGAGGAAATCAAGTTGGTCATGTCTTTTAGAGTCTCTCTTATAAATTGAGGTGCATTCTGGTTGGGTGCATAAATTTTAATAATTGAAATCTCATCATGTTGAATGTTACCCTTAACAAATATGAAGTGACCATCCTTATCTTTCCTTACTTTTGTTGGTTTAAGGCCTATTGTATCTGCAAATAAAATTGCAACACCTGCTTTTTTCTGATTTCCAGTTGCCTGAATTATAGATGACCATCCCTTCACACTGAGTCTATATTTATCTTTTAAGATAAGATGAGATTCTTGTATGCAACAGATATCTGGCCTGAGTTTTTTGTTGTTGTTGTTTATTTGTTTGTTACTTTAAGTATAGTATCCAGCAAATTACGTGAGATATTCAACACTTTTTTATAAAATAGATTTTTGTCATAGATGAGTTTGCCCAACTGTAGTTTAACATAAGTGTTCTGAGCATGTTTAAGGTGGGCTAGGCAAAGCTATAATATTCAGTAAGTGAGGTGTATTAAATGCACTTTTGACTTGAAATATTTTCAATTTACAATGGGTTTATTGGGGTATAATCCCATCATAAGTCAAGGAGCAGCTGTATTCCATTATTGAGTATACTTCTGCATTCTAGATATAAAGACTTTTTTTTAACGATTTGATTAATGTTTTTATATTATGTCCATGTAAGAATGCCTCAAAAGAAATCCCACCATTTCCTTCTTGAGAAGTAGTGGAGGCTATGTGGTTAAGAGCCAGTTCTGGGGTTTGAACCTTGGCTTCACCAGTTACTTAACCTCTCTGTACCCCGTTTTCTCATTTGTATAATGGGAATAACAACAGTATCTGTCTTATAGGGTTGTTAAGATGACTAAATGAGATAATACATGTGCAATGTTTGGAATAGTTCCTCACTTATATTTAAGTGCTCATAAACATTATTCACCATGAGAGACAGAGATTTGGAACAACATCTAGAGGTTTCTGCAGATTTAAGTGCATATGGAAAGTATTTTAAGAATTTTTAGTTAAGGAGGAGAAAAACATTGTTCCTGATATACCTGGAGAAAACATTTATCTTTCTTATGCTATCTGTGACATTAAAGTTAACTCTAAATGGACCAAAAAAGAGAAAAAGATAAACTTTAAGAAAAGTTCTATGACTAAGTTACACAGAAGAGATGAATACCTCTTATCTGTATTGTAATCACAGATTTCATGTGACGAGTCCATTAGAACATAAATTTACGATATTCTTTAAAGAAAATTTATCATCCTGAGGAACTCTAAGTGAATCCAAATGCAATGAGTAATTGAAAATTAAATTATCATCTTTTTATGGAGTGAAGCCAATTTACTACTAAAAAGTTATGGTCATCTCCACCTTTACTCTAACAAAGAACAAAAAAGGGGGAAGGGAAGAGATAAATTTAATCTGTAGTCTAAATGAAAACCAACATGTACCTTCTGACTATAGGAAATAGTCATGTGACATTTGTGTAGATATAATGATATTCTTTAGTCATTCCACAAACTGGGGGATAAAATTTAGGATTTTTACAGAAGCTGTTTTATTCAAAATTGGTTACATTCTCATTTCAAATATAGAAATAAGCCTCACAAGTAAACATTTACCTTTTCTTCGTGAAATCTGTTATTCACACATGGATGGTATTCAGTGAATAATTGTGAAATAAATAAATGAATAAACAAAGTTTTACATCACCTTGAAATAATAGTGGTCTCAATTATTTTACTCATTCCATCAAAGTACATTTTAATGCTTATCAGATAATAATTATTATTGCTGGAAGCTTATTTTTATACCCTACTCATATCTCACTGCTATATTCAAGATCATCATTTCTCAACATTTTCAAAAAGAAAGACCCCCCCCTTTTAATAGCAAACATTTACCACCAAAAAACAATACCAACAACAATATCCTTATATTTTCTTGTATATAGTATTCAAGAAAATAAAATACATTTGAGGATCCGTTGAAATAATTTGGTGGCAAACCCCCTTTCCGTCCTCCTCACCAAGTCAGGAGCCCACAGATTAGAAATCAGAGTGCCAGATTCTTTTCTTGTGTTCTTATTTCAGATAGAGAGAATGATGATTGCTCTGTATGCTCTATATAAACATCTTTAATGTCATCACCAATCACTGTATCAGTCACTCTTCAGTATTTTTAAAGCTTAGCAAAAATAAATCCCTTTAATCTTGCTCCTCACCTTTTTTTCCCCAGTATTTTAATTTCTCATAGTCTTTTCTGAACCTTCTCCAATGTTTCCACATTTTCAAGTTGCAGAAGCCACAAGTGATCACAGTGCTCTGGTAGCACTAACATAGTAAGTATAACAGTGCAACAACCCTCTTAAAGGTAGGCACTTTTAAATATAGGAAACAATGAGTGAACATCCAAATTAAAAAATGGATGTCACTAAACAATGTTGGCCTATAATGCTGAGTGGAAAGATATCATCATATAATCCACACAGTTACTGTATTTCTTGGACCTTATCTCTCCCATACTAGTGTTATTCTGCTGTGTAATGGGATACACAGTTCATGTCTCTAAGCCATAAAAATGCAGGAATGAGTCCCATATGTACCTTTGCCTATTCTTTATGATGTAGACTCTGATTAGCCTCTGGGCCACACAAGTTGAGTTAACGTGTCTTTCCAAACAATTCTGCTATATTTCATTGCTTGGACTCCTGTTGGCAGGCTGATGAAATGAACAGTGTTGTTCTCCCTGCTCTCTCAATCCAACTACAATATCTTGGAGCATACTCCTGGGAGCTAAACCACCACTTCCTTGTTCAGTCTTTTAAAGCATTAATGAAGTACAAATCGCATCATTTTAATTGGTGTAGGTGGGAATTATGAGCTAACTAGAGATTGTCCAAAAGCCTAAACTGATTGCAAGCTGCTGTGGTAGTTTACCTGAGCTCTTAGGGCCACTGAAGGAAATACAGAAGGTATATCCTTGGGTTTTGATCAGAGTTAAAGCTTAAGAGTCCCACAGGACAGACATGCTAATCATAAACTCACAGTTTTCTAAACCTGATTTTTTTTCCACCATTTTTTTCTCTGACTTAATCTGAGTTTAATAGGAAAAGCAACAAACTTGAATCACAAGTGTAGTTGTGGGCAAGTAACTACTGCTCCAGGCTTGTTTTCTCTCTACTATAGGAATAGTGATGTGCAGTATTATTTTGAGGATCAAATGGGGCAATGTTCAAGGATCAGCTGGGTAAACAGTAAAACAGAATTAAAACGTAATACTGTAATTATCATAATTAACATCTGATAACTTATAGGTTACTTGATCTTCCAGTGATTTCATGAAGAGGTCGGCAAAAACAAACAAACAATCAAACAAACAAACCAGTTGGCCAAATCCAACCCATGGTCTGTTTTGGAACAGTCTGTGAGTTTAGAACAATGCTTACATTTTTAAAGGTCTGTAAAAACAAAAGCAAAAACAAACAACCAAAAGAATAATAAGAAAAGAAACCACAGAGACCATATGTCAGCTGCAAAACCTAAAATAATTTACTATGTGGCCCTTTACAGAAAGTTTGCTGAGCCTTAAAATAGTAGAACTAAGTCACAGAACTTTAGACCTGCGACTCTGAACATACCATCCTCTCTGGCTACCTCCCCTTTATCTCTTACTTCGTAATCTCTCCCAGTCACACACAGAAGGCTATGGAAGCAAGTAATGTATTATTTTGTTATTGATTGGTGGCCTAAAAACTCCTAAATCACATGTGAATGATTAAAACAATTCTCAAATCACATAGTTTGGGAGGCCAGCAAATTCATGTGATCGAATTGAGCTGTGGGCAGAAATTATTTTAGAAAAGACCAAAGGATTTTACATTTTATATTTTTGTTTCCCTCCTAATAATCTGGTAGAAATACAATTATCTCATCTCTCTTTTTTCCCTATCACCACAATCTTCAGAACCCCTTAATCCAAGCTGATAGTGGTGGCAAAGAGCCTCTGACATAATTAAATTGAACCATATGAATTCTGGATCAAGATTAAGAAAAAAATTAAAGCATTTATTGTGTTGAATTTCTTATGCCAATTTTCTGCTAAACAGGAGGATTCAAAAGGTCAAGGATTTTGCAGCACAGACTTTAGTGGTATATTAGTTACAGTAATTCAGCCTGAAAATTCCAGCAGAAATAAATACAATGGATGCCATGAATTACAAGAGACCACAATGTTAATCAGCTCATGGGAAAAGAAAAACATGCATTTGCCTATTGACAGTTGATAAACTGAATCCTGAAGCTCTTTTGGAGGCTGAGAAGCACCAGGCCTTGATAATTGCTGTTATGGTGAAGAAAACATTTTGAGCTTCCATTCCCCACCCCCTACCTCCAGCCCCTGCACCTTGTGATGTGAAGGCCCAGAGAACAGAATACTATCTGTATTCTTGCAGATCTCATTATATTCATTTAGTGGCTAATCTTTGAGTCAGAAAAGATCCCAAAGCATGGGAACAAACATGGTTAGATGATAAGTAACAGAATGACTGAAACTTTATGACTTATTTTCCTTTAATTTCAGCTGCAACATCATAAACCATAGCACAAACATTCTTATGTCGTAAATCTTATTTATACCATTATATGGCAGAAAACTTAAAATTGAAAAGCATACTATGCCAGAGATATATAAATATTTGCTGAATAAGTTTTACCTCAGGAATCTTATAGAATTCTTGCGCTTTCTTGAGACTCAGCTTCCAGCTTTTATATAAGTTTTGACTCCTAAGCATAATGCCTGAGTTTAAAAACCTTGATCTTCTTAAGATTAAACAGTCACATTTACACTATAGAAAGTTTATTGCACTTTAATTCACAATTGCCAAGATGTGGACTCAACCCAAGTGTCCATCATCCCATGAGTGGATAAATAAACTATGGTGTATGTATACCGTGGAATACTATTCAGCCATAAAATGATGGAGACTCTGTATCTTTTGTATTTACCTGGATGGATTTGGAGAACATCCTCCTAAGTAAAGTATCACAAGAATGGAAAAGCAAACATCCAATGTACTCAATACTAATATGAAACCAATAAATGAACAACTACACTCCCACACAAGAGAAAAGCACAACTACATTCAAATGGGGGGAGAGGCGGAAGGGGATAGAGCAGAAGAGGGAGGGGTACTGGTGTGCTGTTACCTGACGTGTACAACGTTGGGGTCGAAGGCACATCTTCTGAGTGAAGGGCTCAACTACAACTCAGTACTTCCCTAACACATGCAAACAAGGTAACCTAATCGTTAGTACCCTCATATGAATCTGAAATTTTTTAAAAGATTACATAGTTAACAGAGCTAAATTAATCTTGGGTGAGTTACTTAATAAATTGATTCCAAACTTCATATAGAAGATAGATATAGGGCAGCCTCTGCAGCTCAAAGAAGTAGGGCGCTGGCCCCATATACCAGAGGTGGTGGGTTCTAACCCAGCCCCGGCCAAAAAAAAAAATAAAAGAAGAAGATAGATACATAGGAATAGTCAAGAAAATGTTTGAAAAAGAATAATAATAATTAAACCTTTCCCTTCTACATAGTGAAATATACTCTAAAGCTATGATAATACAGCAAGTCACTAACCAGTACAGACATGGGCAGATAGCTCAGTGAAACAAAATAGTCTAGAAACATACCGCAGAATTAGTGGCAATTTACTCTGAAAAATGTGTTTTTCAGAGCAGTAAGTAGTTTGGAGATAAATGGTAGAACATTTTGAGGAAAAAGTCCCTTTCTCGGGCCATATATAAAAATAAACTCCAGAAATTGTGTATTTTAAGTATTTAAAAGTAAAAAAGAGCACATACAAAGAACATTTTTAATAATGTTTGAATGGTGTCATCAATGCCAAAAAATACAGAGGGGACAATGAAAATATTGGTAACATAAAGTTACCAAACTGTTTTATGATAAAGGTGGCACAAACAAGAAATAAAAACATGAACACTGTGACAAGAAATAGACAAAAAGACATGCAGGCAATTCACAAAAGGGGACAAACAACTTTCTGATGTGTGAGAAGAGGCCCCCATCCATTGATAATTAGAGACAAGTGGGCAATAAGAAGATATAAAATTTTGCCTTTTTCCAAGGCAACCTAGCATAGCCCATAAATTTTACTCCTACAGATTGAGCCTAAGTAAATTATTAGAAAAATGCACAATGAAATATATCCCAGGGAATACATTTGTACTTGGTAATAACAAAAACTGGTTTAAAACAAATTATCCATAAATAGATCATTGGTTACCTAAATTAAACAGGACAATATTGTATAATAATTTGAGGGATTGATAAAGAATACACATATACAGGTGCATATAAAAAATACATAGAGAGGAAATATCCAGAATTGTGTTCACTTAGTAGTAACCCTGGTTATTTATGTGATGCAACTGCTTTTTACTTCCTTCTTTGCAATCCCTTGATTTCGTGATTAAAATAATGATGCACGTACGTTATTTAACACCAAGACAAAATCTCTGTATACTTTCATTGAAATATATCAAAGATTTTTTTAAGTGGAAAAAAGCAGATTAAAGAACCATATGTGTGTTGTGATCTTATTCAAGGGAAAGGATGAGGTATGAAAGGGTATACCCAAAAGGAAAAGAGGAAAGGCCAGAAGGCTATAGGTAGCAAGAAGTTTCCCTTTGAGAAGGAATGTTACATCTTCTTTATATGGAGATGTTTCCTCTGAGTTGCTTCTTAGTATTTTCTTTTCTTTGTGTTGTTTGTTTTAGTTTCAAAGCTAAATTAGTCTTATAATAAAAAACGTTAATTTGAAGAAGATCGACTATTTTAACACAGAATGAAGTAACTATCTCAGGGCTGGCCTGTAATAGGTCTTCATTGCCTGTTTTCACTTGTTGATGTGTTTAGAAGTGAGATCCTTAAAGCAAACGCTAAATCCTCAGAGGAGCTCAGTCTTCACTTGGATTTCACTCCTTTCTGTGGCTGCCCAACTGTGAAACGGGGAAGGTAATACTAGCCAACCTATTGAGTTATTGCAAAGAATGAGAAAATGTTTCTGTAAGTATAAAGTTTTCCTAGTTTCTTAAAATGAATAGCAATTGTAAAATTAATAAATGACAAGCTTTCTGATTATATACGGCTGCTGTCCAGGCCCTTCCTGTAACTCAGGCCAAATTTCCATTAGTCTAAATGGGAAACATCTTCAGAAAAGCCTGAAATTTTGGCATCAGGATCATTTTTTAACATGTTCCTTCCTGGGTAAATTACTTTGTGGAAGAATTAATAATTGTCTCCATGTCTGTAGTCCTGAAAGAAGGGTTGTATATGGCTTGCAGTGAAATCTACGATGCTAATGCTTATTTAGGCAGTTAATAAAACATACATGCTCATTATCCAGTAGCCCATTAGAGCCCCTTCAGTGCCACCACTGCTGCTTTTGAATCTGCACCATAAATGTGTGCTGTTTCCTTGTAAAACAGAGTGAGTTTTGAATTGTTACAAAGCATCATTTAAATTTCTACTCACGCTATTTTAAAAGTGGATGCAGACTCAAAAGATAGCAGTGGTTTTTCTGTTCTATTGTGTAATGATCTTAGATGTTGGCACCTCTCTGACACCAAAAATGTGAGCCAGAGTTCACAGTAAATGGCCTTATGGAGACAGTCGTCCAAGCAATGGCTCTTCCTGGCAACAACCTGGCCTGACCTTACTTGAAAACATGAAGAATATTCTGGTTCAAAATCAGAGTATAGCTGCCCTCTTCATGTTTCCAATAATTAAATACCTCTTTACAGTATCCTTTTGGAAGTCCTTTCCTCTCTCAGATTGGAAGGTACCATCAGGTGTGGAGGTAGCTCATTCCCTGTGCAGTATTTCTTCAGTGTTTGGAGACTGAGGATATTAAGAAGGTGATGTATTTTCTGTTCAGTCACTATGAGGACAAGCAACACAACCTCTTAGGTGTTTCTGATGCTACTCGAGGAAGAAAAAATGAGGGGGAAAGAAATGGATTCGATCCTCATCTTAGGAGATGGAACGTGTGTATGGGTATAGATTCCAAAGGAAAGTGAAAAGTATATACTGCAGAAGTTCCAACTACTTATGAGGACAGACAATAAAAATAAAGGAACTAAGGCTGTGAGAATAATCTTTGACAAGCTACACAAACAAAAGAGGAGGAGGCAGGGATTGAGAGAAGGAGAGAAAGGAAAGAAGATTTCCCTTTCCCAGTGAAAAGGTCCCACACAGCAAGAAAATTTCTTTCAAAAGGGATGTACTTTAACTTCTCTAAGCCAGAGGCACTGCCATCAGTCACCCACATTTGTCGAGCCTTCATTATGCACCCTCTTTTAAGCTGTGTAAAGTCATTAGTCTCAGATAAAATCAAATACTCAAATTTTGTCAGGCCCCAGAATTCAGAGGTTGAAAAAGTTCCACATAGTAGCCTTTATTTATACCAACAGCAGCCAAGCTGAAAAAACAGTCAGGGACTCTATTCCGTTCACAGTAGTGCCAAAGAAGATGAAATATTTGGGAGTTTACCTAACAAAGGAC
>CAUYTI010115751.1:0-10030 GCA_963575145.1 Galago senegalensis
GTTTAACAAATGGTGCTGGGCAATCTGGCAGACGACCTATAGAAGACTGAAACTGGACCCACACCTTTCACCATTAACTAAGATAGACTCTCACTGGATTAAAGATTTAAACTTAAGACATGAAACTATAAAAATACTAGAGAAAGTGCAGGGAAAACACTTGAAGAAATCAGCCTGGGTGAATATTTTGTGAGGAGAAACCCCCAGGCAATTGAAGCAACCCCCAAAATATATTACTGGACCTGATCAAACTAAAAAGCTTCTGCACAGCCAAGAACACAGGAAGTAGAGCAAGCAGACAGCCCTCAGAATGGGAAATGATAGTTGCAGGTTATGTTTCTGACAAAGGTTTGATAACTAGAATCCACAGAGAACTCAAACTAATTAATAAGAAAAGAACAAGTGATCCCATTTTATTGTAGGCAAGAGACTGGAACAAAAGCTTCTCTGAAGAAGTCAGGTGCATGGCCTACAAACACATGAAAAAATGCTCATTCTCTTTAGTCATCAGAGAAATGCAAATCAAAACCACTTTGAGATATCATCTAACTCCAGGAAGAGTAGCCCACATAACAAAATCCCAAAACTACAGATGTTGGTGTAGATGCAGAGAGAAGGGAATACCTCTGCACTACTGGTGGGAATGCAAGCTAATACATTCTTTTTGGAGAACACTTAGGGAACTAAAAGTAGACCTGCCATTTGATCCTGCATTTCCTCTACTAGGCATATATCCAAATGACCAAAAATCATTTTACAACAAAGATATTTACACAAGAATGTTTATTGCAGCCCAATTCATAATTGCCAAGTCATGGAACCAGCCCAAGTGACCATGAATGGTTTGACAAATTGTGGTTTATGTATACCATGGAATGCAGCCATAAAAAAGATGGAGACTTTACATCTTTTATATGTTTACATAGATCTGGAACATATTGTTCTTAGTAAAGTATCTCAAGAATGGAAGAAAAAGTATCCAATGTACTCAATACTATTATGAAACCAATACATAATCACCCACACTTTTATACAAATGATAAAACAAAACTATAGCCCAGAATGAAGAAGGGAAGAGGAGGGAGAAGGGAGAGGTGAGGGTGGCTGGGTGGAGGGAGGGTAATCAATGGGACCTCACTTATTGTGCATATTGCAAGGGTACATGTCAAATTTAAAGTATAATACAATAATTAAATTAGTGAGGTGAAGGCTATGTTAACCAGTTTGAGGCAAGCATTCCAAATTGTATATAAAATCAGCACATTGTACCCCATAAATGCAGTAATGTACACAGTTATGATTTAATTTAAATAAAAATTATGGGACTCAGCAAAAGCATATTTAAGTGAAGAAAATTTATATCCTTAAGTACCCAAATACAAAAGTCAGAAAAATCACAAATTAACAACCTAATAGGACATTTCAAAGAACTAGAAAAGGAAGAACAAACTGAATCCAAAGCCAGGAGAAGAAAGTAAATTAAAAAGGTCAAAGTAGAACTAAATGAAAGGGAAAACAGACAAACCAAAAAACTACAAAAAATCAGTGAAATTAAAAGTTTGTTCATTGAAAAAATAAACAAGATTAATAGACCCCTGGCTAGATTAATTAGGAATAGAAGAGAAAAGACCCACATAAGCTGAATTAGAAATGAAAAAGGAGGGCTGGGCATGGTGGCTCACACCTACAATCCTAGCACTTTGAGAGGTCAAGTCAGGAGGATCACTTGAGGTCAAAAGTTCAAGACTAGCCCAAACAAAAGCAATATCCATCTCTACTAAAAAAAAAAAAAAAGAAAGAAAGAAAGAAAGAAAAGAAAAATCATCTAGACATGGTAGTGTATACCTATGGTCCCAGTTACTTGGGAGGCTGAGGCAGGGGAATCACTTGAGCGCAGGAATGTGAGGTTGCAGTCAGCTCACTGTATCAGTATGATGATGCCACTGCTCTGTAGCCCAGGTAGCCAAGTGGGACCCTGTCTCAAAACAAATAAACCAACAAACAACAACCAAAAAACTGTACCCTCACATTAAAGTGAAATTTAAAAAAGAGAAAGAAATAGAAAAGGGGATATTGCACTACATAGAAATACAAAACATCATGTGTAAATACTGTGAGAAACCCTATGTACATAATCTAAAAAATGTAGAGGAAATAGACAATTCATAAAAACAGACAACCTTCTGAGACTCAATCAGGAAGAAAAGAAATAGAACTCACGAACATACCAATAATTAGCAGTGAGATTGAAGCAGTAATAAAGTCTTCCAACAAATGTGAAAGCATTACCACAAAAAACCCAGACCAGACAGATTCATAACTGAATTCTACCAGACCTACAAAGAAGAACTGGTACCAATAATCCAGAAATTATTCCATAACATTGAGAAGGAGAGAATCTTCTCAACTCATTCTCTGAAACTATTATCACCTTGATACCAAACCCAGATAAGGACACAAGAAAAAGAAAACTACAGACCAATATCCTTTCTGAATACAGATACCAAAATCCTCCATAAAATACTAGCAAACCAAATTCAGCAGCACATAAAACTTTAAAAATCCACCATGACCAAGTGGACTTCATCCCAAAGATGCAAGGATGGTTCAACATATGTAAATCAGTAAATGTGATTCACCACATAAAAAAGAAGCAAGAGCAAAGGCCCTGTGATCATCTCAATAAATGCAGGAATGCATTAGACAAAATCCAGCACTCTTTTATAATAAAAATCCTCAAGAAACAAGGCGTAGAAGAAGTATATCTCAAAATTATAAAGTCCATGTATGAGTAACCCACAGCCAATGTCATACTGAATGGGGAAAAGTTGAAAGCATTACCACTAGGAACTCAAACAAAAGAAGGATGTCCACTGTCACCACTTCTATATAACGTAGATCTGGAAGTCCCAGCCAGGGCAACTAGGCAAGAGAAAGAAATAAGGCATGTCTAAATCAGGAAAAAAGAGGTCAAACGTTTGGTGACATTGCTTTTTGGTGACAAAATGATCTTGTATCTAGAAAATTCCAAAACCTCCATCTACAGACTCCAGGAATTTATAGATAAATTCAGCAAAGTCTCAGGATATAAAATCAATGTGTTTAAATCAGTAACATTTCTGTATGCAAGATCTGACACATTCACAAACTTGCTACTGTGTGCTTAACATTGGAAGCACTGTACAAACAGCTCAGTGAAATTTTACAACCTTGGTATATCAGTGTCTCACAATTGTATTCCTGTCAATGTGTGGTGGTGGTGTCTTGCTGAGTAGCATTTATTATTGTTATTGTGTGTTTTTGTGTGCCATTATGAGAAAGTAGGAACTTAAAGCAATGAACAAACATTAAATTTAGTATTAAACTTGGCAAGAGTGGAAGTGAAATCAGGGACATGTTGGTCCAAGTTTATGGGGATAATGCCACATAAAGAAAATAGCAGTGTACAAAAAAACAGCAGAAAAATTAAAAGTTTTCCTAAGGAAAAAGAAAGTGTCACTGGTGAAGAGAGGTCAGGGTGACCAATGATGAGCAGAACTAACAAAAACATTGCAAAATTTGTGGAATTGTGCATCACAATTGTCAACTGACTGTGAGAAACAGAAGACCAAGTAAATACCAACAGAGAAACAGGACACTCTTAACTAAAAATCATGGGATGAGAAACATGTCGGCAAAAATGGTCCTGAAGGAGCTCACTGATGAAGAAAAGAAAAGGAGATGACGTCAAGGTTTGCCAGGACCTTTTGGAGAGACAAGATGATGTTTTGGGCCATGTTATCACTGGTGATGAAACATGGGTGAACCAACACAATCCTGAAACAAAGCACCTGAGTGCAACAGTGGCAGTCAGCCAGTTCTCCAGGACCAAAAATTTTCATCAGTTCAAATCAAGAGTCAAAAGGATGTTGCTATCCCTTTTTGATTATCAGAGTGATTATTCATCACGAATTTGTACCAACTGGATAAGCAATTAACCACGTTTACTATTTGGAAATGCTGAAAAATGACCTGAACTTTTTGCCAACAACTCATGGCTCTTTCATCACCACTCCCACAGCACTGTCTATGAGGGAGTTTTTAGCCAGCAAACAAATAATTGTATTGGAACACCCTCTTTAACTCACCTGATCTGGCCCCCAATGACTTTTTTCTTTGCCCAAAGATAAAGGAAATGTTGAAAGGAAGACATATATATCCTTCAGGACATCACAGGTACTACTGTGACAGACCTGATGGCCATTCCAAAATGAGTTCCAAAATTGCTTTGGAAGATGTGCTGGTGTGAGTGCACAGCTTCCCAAGGGGAGTCTTTGGAAGGTTATCATGGGGGATATTTAGCAATAAAGTATGAAGCATTTTTTCTACAACAAGTCCATGAATTTAATTGTCAGACCTTGGAGTCTAACACACTAAGGAAGAACTTGGAGAAACTCCAAGGAAGAACTTGGTTTGCTTCTTATACCACTGTTTATGGAAGTTTAGGAGCCTTATGCCAACTCTTTAGACTACTGTTTTTCTCTGTGTCTGCTATACTAAGCTTTATGTTGAGGTTATGACCTGATATTGGTTATCAGAACAAACCGTCAAGATACTTGATGTGTTTTTTTCAGCCCTATCTGTGGCTCATGTTGACCAAGCAACTTTGTTTTGTATCATGTGATCACCTTACCCTATACCCCATGGCCACATTTAATTGGAACCCAGTAGGACTCTGATTGATGAACAGCCAATACATGGCTTAGTGTACATCCCATACAGAGGGAAGGCATGAAATGTTTTTCATTAACTGAGGTAGAGGTGTGCTTGCACACCTAACAAAACATGGAAATCTAGGAAAATGTCCATTGTATATGCCATAAACAATTTCTGCCATTCAGGATGGAGAAAGAGTGGGGGAGAATTGTCCTTGCATGCTGGGCAGTATTATTTTCGCATGACTTTTAAGTTATGTAAGTTAAGTATCAATCACCTTTTCTTGGAGAAAGCATTGAAAATTCCCAAATAAAGGGGATTTATGTTAAATGAAATAGTCTGGTCAAGATGCCACCATGCAGGCAGAAGGGAAATTTGATAATTGATAGTTTCTTTATCTTTGCGCCAGAGATTCAAATTCCAGAGAGAAGCGTACAATTGCTCTAGCTTAGCTCATAGGCCTGCTCCCAAACTTGTAAGCCAAGTCTCAAATACAGGGAATTGCTCTACAGAACTAATTAAAGTAGAAGAGGCCATGGGGGGAAGAGAAGGACATAAGTTGAGAGAGAAAAAAAAAAGATGAATATTGGGAAGCTAAAGGCAGAACTATCCACTGTTGAGGAACATGTTTTTTTGTCTTTTCCTGAGCTCCTGTAGGCCTTGCCATGTGATTGAGATTTGGGTTTTTTCCCTATCAGAACCTTTACGCCAGCCATCCCTTAACTATTGCTTGAATGATTCTCAGTTTTTTATAATCCAAACAAATGCGGCTGAGGAAAGGGTGCTGTCCCGTTTTTTTCTCTGTATATGCCCTACGGAAATGATTACAATCTCTCAAGATAAGACTCCAGTTTTCTTCTCCAGGAGGTGTTTGCTTCTGCTGGATATTCTTGTCTTTTCTGCCAGCTTTCCCTTGGGGCATTTTCCATTTGGGAAGGGAAGAGGTCATAATATTGTAATATGTCCTTGCTCAGTTAATCCTTAATCCTAGCGTGGTTCAGAAGAACAGCCTGAATGGGGTAATATTATAGAAGGGCCCTCACGCTCCCACATTTTTTTTTCTTTTTATTGAGATGTGTGATTCATGTGCCATACAATCCATGCTTTTAGGGAATACAATTTAGAGATCATCAGTATGTTTCTACACTTGTGCAAACATCACCACTATATAATTCTAGAGTATTTTCATCAGTTACTACCTATTCTCCCCTTATCCCTGCCCCATGGCAACTACTAATCTACCTTCTGTCTCTATGAATTTGCCTATTCTTAATATTTCATATAAATGTTGAAATATGCAGGTTTTTATGTCTGGCTCCTTCCACTCAGCAAAATGTTGTTGAGGCTCATTTATGCTGTTGCCATGTGTCAGCACCTTATTTCTTTTTCTGGCTGAATAATATTTTGTTGTATAAATATACCACAATGTATTTAGCCATTCATCAATATCAAGGTCATTTCCACTTTTTGGCTACCATGACCAGTGCTGCTACGAATATCATGTACAAGTTTTTGTACGGCGCTCTGTTTTCAAGTCTTTGGGAATTATGATAATTCTATGTCTAGCATTTTGAGGAAATGCCAAACTGTTTTCCACAGTAGCTGTACCATTTTACATTCCCAGGAGTAATGCATCAGAGTTCTACTCCACATCATCAATGCTTGTCTGCATTCTACAGACACTTATCTAAATTTTAACCATTCTCGTGGGAGTGAAGTTGTACATCAATGTGTTTTAATTTGCATTTCCTTAATGGTTAATGATGCTGATCATTCTTTCATGTGCTTATTGGCCATCTGTGTAACTTATCATAGGAAACGTCTATTCAAATTCTTTGCCCATATTTTAATTGTCTTTTATTGTTTATTTGAAACTGTCCTGTATGTATTCTGAATACTAGTCTCTTATCTGATACATGATTTGTAAATATTTCTCCCATTCTGTGGTTTGTTGTTTCAGTTTCTTGATGTTAAGCACAAACATTTTGACTTTTAATGAAGTTGAATCTATTTTTTTGTTTGAGTACTTGTGTTTTTGATGGCACATCTAACAAAGAATTGCAAAAAAAAAAAAAAAAGAAAGGAAGAATTACATAATTTCAAGGTAACAAAAATTCACAACAATGTTTTCTTCTAAGAGTTTTATAGTTTTTGCTCTTATATTTAGGTCTTTGATCCATTTTGAGTTTATTTTTGTGTGTCGTATGAGATGGGGGGGGATATTTAGTTGTCTCAGCATCATTTGTTAAAAAGATAATTCTTTTTCCCATTGAATTGTTTTGCCACCTTTGTCAAAAATCAAATGGCTGTAAATGTAAGGGTCTATTTCAAGACACTCAGCTCAAGTCTATTAATCCATATTTCTATCCCCATGCTAGTACACTAGTGTCTTGATTACTGGGCTTATAGTACATTTTAAAATTAAAAAGTATATCCAGGTACAATAGCTAACACCTGTAATCCTAGCCCTTTGGGAGGCTTGAGGCCAGGAGTTTGAGGTCAGACTGAGCAACATATTGAGACCCCATCTCCACAAAAAATAGAAAACAAAAAGCTGAGTATGGTGGTGCATGTCTGTAGTCCTAGCTACTTGGGAGGCTGAGTTGGGAGGATCACTTGAGCCCAGGAATTTGAAGTTACAGTGAGCTATGATCTCACAACTGTACCCCAGCCTGGACAAATGAGTGAGATTCTGGCTCCTAAAAAATGTGGGGATGGTGCGTCCTCTACCTTTGATCTTTTTCAAGATTGCTTTGGCTATTCTGGGTCTCTTTCTATTCCATTTAAACTTTAGGATCAGCTTGTCAATTTCTGCAAAAGAAAAGCACCTGGAATTTTTTTTTTTTTTTTTTTTTTTTTGCAGTTTTTGGCCAGGGCTGAATTTGAACCTGCCACCTCCGGTATATGGGGTCAGTGCCCTACTCCTTTGAGCCACAGGTGCCACCCAGCAGCTGGAATTTTTATAGGGATCACACTGTATCTGTAGATTAATTTGGGGGAGTATTACCATCTTAACAATATTATGTCTTCCCGCTGATTGTGGACACAAACCTGCATTCCCAGCTACTTGGAAAACTGAGGTAGGAAGATCACTTAAGCCCAGGAGTTCCAGGCCAGCCTAGGCAACATAGTAAGATCTTGTATCCAACAACAAAATTTTTTTTTAATTTAAAAATTTTGCAAAAAAATAAAATAATATTATGCACATAAGATGTTTTTGCATTTATTTAGATTTTCTCTAATTTCTTTCTAAATTTCAAATACATTTTGTTAAATTTATAAGTATTTTGATGTTATTATAAATGAAATTTTCCTAATTTTATTTTCTTACTATTTATTGCTGGTAGATAGCAATACAGTTGATATTTGTATTCTGATCCAGTATCTTACAACCTTGACAAACTAATTCATTTATTAGTTTTAATGGTTTTAACAGATTCCTTAAACTATTCTTTATGCAAGATTATGTCATTTCCAGATAGAGGTAGTTTTACTTCTTCATTTTCAATCCGGATGTCTCTTTATATCTGTTTCTTGCCTAATTTCCTAATTACACTGGTACAATGTTGAATAGAAGTGGCAGAAACAAACATCCTTGTCTCGTTTCTAATCTTATGGGGAAATTTTTAAGTCTTTCACCATTAAGTATGATGTTAGCTGTGGTTTTTCGTAGATGCCCTTTATCAAATTAAGGAAGTTTCTTTCAATTCCTAGTTTGTTGAATGTTTTTAACAAAAATATTGAGATGATCTTATGGTTTTTAAAAAAAATTGTTCTGTCAATATGGTCTATTATGTTGGTTTATTTTTGTATATTAAACCAACTTTGCATTCTTGGGATAAATCTTACTTAGTCATGGTGCATTTCATCATATGCACCATTTTTTTGCCTTCCAATGTCATTATCTGGTTCTAGTTTCAGAATAATACTGATCCCATAGAATGAGTTCCTAAGTATTCCCTCTTGTTTTATTTTTTCAAAGAGTTTGAAAAGATCTTAATTCATGCAATGTGAGGCCAAGAAAATAATAGACTCTTCTTTGTGTTTAGAGTCATTTTACCTTTCTGGTTTATATGTAACAACATAAAAGTATTACATAGAAAAATAAACTCTTACAAACAAGGTACCATATATTTAAAAGACAAAAAAATCAAGCTAAATTTTGTTCCAGATAAAATTTATCCTGTCCTAAAATTTTCTAGAAAGTATATATTTATTTACTTCTTCTTCTTCTTTTTTTTTTTTTTAAGACAGAGTCTTGCTCTGTCACCCCAGATGCAGTGTAGTGATGTCAGCTTCACTTACAGCAACCTCAAACTCCTGGGTTCACCTGATCCTCTTGCCTCAGCCTCCCAATTAGCTAGGACTACAGGCATGAGCCATCATGGCTGGCTAATTTTTTCTATTTTTAGTAGAGACAAAATCTTCTCTTCCTCAGGCTGGTCTTGAATGCCTGACCTCAAGTGATCCTCCTTGCCTCACCCTCCCAGAGTGCCAAGATTAAAGGCATGAGCCACAGCACCTGGCCCTAGATAATTTATTTAGGCTATATCCAAATTAATTTTTATAATGACTAGTATTTGTGAAGATAGAAATATAGTATATTCTTGGATAAGTATTCAAGCAACACAGCAACATATTAATGAGAAAGTAAATAATAATAATAATCAAACTCCTACCACCCAGCAGCAATCATCAACAATATTTGGTGAATACCACTGCAGACCAGGCTTTATGTCACAGGTGTTTAATCTTGTATTCATTATTTACCACCAATCTTTTCTCTTACTTGGTCTGTACTTAAATCTTGTGAATATATGGATTTATTTTTTTATTTTTTTATTAAATCATAGCTGTGTACATCAATGCAGTCATGGGGTACAGTGTGCTGGTTTTATATATAATTTGAAATATTTTCATCAAACTGGTTAACATAGCCTTCATGGCATTTTCTTAGTTATTGTGTTAAGACATTTATATTCTACATTTAGAAAGATTTACATGTACCCTTGTAAGATGCACCATAGGCATGGTCCCACCAATCGCCCTCCCTCCACCCATCCTCCCCTCTCCCCTCCCTCTCCCTCTTCCCCTTATGGATTATAGCTTTCCTATGAAAGCTATAAATTAGTTTCATAGTAGGGCTGAGTACATTGGATATTTTTTCTTCCACTCTTGAGATACTTTGCTAAGAAGAATATGTTCCAGCTCCATCCATGTAAACATGAAGGAGGTAAAGTCTCCATCTTTCTTTAAGGCTGCATAATATTCCACAGTGAATATATGGATTTTATTGAAAGCACTTTTGTTCTAGGCATTCTGAATGTTCTTGTTC
>CAUYTI010115752.1:0-25302 GCA_963575145.1 Galago senegalensis
ATGGCTGCAACCAAAAAATAGCCGGGCGTTGTGGTGGGTGCCTGTGGTCCCAGCTACTTGGGAGGCGGAAGCAGGAGACTCGCTTGAGCCCAGGAGTTGGAGGTTGCTGTGAGCAGTGAAGCCATGGCACTCTACCCAGGGTGACAGCTTGAGAAGAAACCATGACAGGGTGGAAGCATCTTAGGCAAAAACAATCCTTAGCAACATCATCGTGATCATGTATGAAAGTACATAATGGTGCTGGGTGCCTCCAGCTGATGCCCTGTGGGATTTTCCTTCTGATTCTTCTACAGGTTTTGAATGCCATTTGTAGCCAGTTTCCCATAAATGTTGCCCATCACCTCTTGTAAAGAGCAATCTGTAGTTCTGTAGTCTTACTGATGATTCCTCAGTTTTGTAAAGCGTGCCTGGTGTTGAGGTGGCTGCGTGGTGGTACATGCAGCTTTACGGATGAGGCTGAAGGGACATAGAAAACAACAGTATCCAAGCCCCATACTGCATTACCAGTTCACTCAGGCTTTTATAGAAAACATCCCAATTTATGGTTTTAGCATTTAACTCTTTATATTTACTTTCCAATATGTCTCAAGTAGTCTAATATTTTTTTTCAGAACAAATCTAATTCCGTACCCACATTCCAATGTAATACATAAGTAACAAAAGACATATTTACTACCTCCTTCCAGACGTTAACAGAGAGAGTAGATGAGAGTGAACCTAACAGCCGTGCTCTACTTGTGAGATAGGAGGTTGTACTGATTCAGGGACTTACTGTGTTTTATGATCCTTATTTTATAAACCATTAGCTAATAGTCCAGCTAGGACACATTCATTTTCAAAGGTAAGTGTGGGTGGCAATTTTATGCTGATTACTGTGCTTACTTTTGGATCACTGAAATACAGTAGAAAGGAAATGGCTAAGTTTTGTCAACCATAGATTGCTAATCTTAAAAGAATGCTGTGTAAAAAAACTTTAGTATGATAATCAAAAATGGCAAGCTGGTTTGTGAAGCATTTAAACTTAACTGTTTTCTAGTATAAAAAACGAACATGATATACTTATTTATAAAAATGGCCATCCTTAAAAGGAACAAAACTGACCCAGGCCAGATGCTTTATTAATCTATTGTGATTTTTTTAAGGACAGTTCTATAAAACACAAAAATGATTACATTACTTTATGATAATTATTGTTTTTTTCTGAATATTTCTTTTAAATCCTATTTCCTGGATTTAAAACCAGGAAATGGTTTACAAGTAAACCATTAATTTCCATCTTTGAAGATATAATTCAAATATGACAACAGTCACCCATATCCCTTCTCAGGTAGTTGTCACTTAGCCAAGTCATACATATTTAGTTCCTGAATCTTCCCTCATAATTGAAACTCTCCAGCTGCTTAATCATTATGGTGGTTCCTCCAATTTGTCTGTGGGAAAATGTGAGGGGGAGGAGGAAATGGTGTATGATGTCTTAATTTTCTTACTCCTAAAATTTCAAAATGGAACATTGTAGGATGACTATGTATAGCTGTATATATTTTGGTGAAGTGTCCGAGTCTTCACTTGCCCTTCTGTTAATAATTCCCTTTGGTGTTGTTCTCAGTCTTCAGTTGCCCTTCTGTTAATAATCCACATTTCACATAATGGTGAACCAGAATTAATAATGTGGAGATAAAATTCTTAATCAAAAGACAATAGAAAAATAAAGTTTAAAGCAAAAACACAGCTATGTTTTGATATGGTTGCAGAACTTTTATTTACCTTACTTCATAATTAAAAATAGCTGATATAATTTCTATTTTTTATCATGACCACTTAATGATTACATGTGATTTTTTTCTATGACTACTTTATTAAGTATTTCTATTTGTATTTCAAATATCAAAATAAGTACCCTATATTTTATTGTGAATTTATTTTTAAAATATAGTACTTCCTTCTGTAAGCCTACATTTACTAGCAATTTGTCTTTTCTCTGGGTAGTTCCGAATCTGCTAAAAATGTGCAACGAAAAAGGAAGAAGAAATTAATAAAGTTGTATCTAAAACACTTACGTAAGTAAACCTTAACTTAGGGTCCTTGATTTTAAAAAAAAAGTATTATATTAAAGAGCTTGTGTGAATTATAGATTTGTAAAGAACACGGTTTTGATATATGTTAGACTTTTTTTATAAGGTAGAAATATTGATAGTTCAAGGAGAAGTAGACACACTGCCTTATTTGTTATTTCAATCCATAAACAGAATTTTCACCCATAAAATGGAAGGTGGTCTATTTATAGTACAAAATAAGTGATAGAATACACAGGCCACAGCTAGTTTTTCTCTAGGATTTGACAGTAACATTGAATCAACAGTTTTTACAATGTTTTCAACAGACCTTGGCCCTGGGCTTTTGGATATAATGTTATTTAAGACCTCAACTTTTTATTAACATTGCAGTGGGATTATAATTATTAAGTAGATATATGTGCTTTTGTGGTAAGGATGATTGAGGATATAGTCATTTTTGTTTTGGCCCACTGCTTTTATTTATAATAATATTTGGATGAAGTTAGGCAAACCTGGTTCAAATCACAGCTCTGCCGCATATCAATGGAATGATAATACCAAGTTATATCATCTCTAAACCTTAGTATCCTCATCTTCAAAGTAAGGATAGCAAGAAATAACTTATAAATTCATTGTAAAGATCAGGTAAATTATCATGTATTAATAACTTATTACATTCTTATTATTTTCAATATTAGACACTGTTGCAGTGGGCTCCCTGCCTTTTTTGTCTTTATTGCAATGACCCTTTTGAAGGAGGTCAGGCATATTTCCCAGAAAGACCACTAGGAAGTTTCCAACAAAGCACAATAAAGCTTGCCTTATTCATATATCTATTTAAATAAAGTAAATTTAGCTAATGAGACTTCAGAAAAATGCCAATTGCTTTCTATATATTATGCAGCTCTTCAAGTGACAGGATCAGATCTGAATCTAAGGTGGGTTAAATGGTAAGAAGAGCAAGTATAGAGAATTACACTCAACGAGGATAAGGATGGGGAAAAATTCACGACAGGAGCAAGAGAGGCAGTCTGCATGGTGCAGATTAAGAGTCCATAGTTCATTGTGAACAGTCATCCCGCGAGGTGGCGATGTTTTGCATTAAATAATCAAAAATGGCTTCTTAAAGTTATATGGAATGGAAAACTTAGAATAATGCTGCTCAATCTGCTGAGAAGAGATATGGAGAATTAGAAAGAAACTATCAAAAGGAATTCCAAAGATGGCAAGTGTGAGAACAAAGGCTGAAAAATCATTCAGCAAGAAAAATAAAGAGGAAGATGGGCTGCAGTCATCGCAGGAGTGGGCGGCCCTGAAGAGAAGTAACAAGCTGCTCTCCTCATCCACTGGGGTTTAGTATCTCCTTTCCTGTTAAAATGGTGTGAGAATTATATCTTTATGTTCATTGTGGTCTCTAAAGAGCACCACTTGTTCCCTAAAGACATCTAAATGAGAAAATTATGCTGTTTTTCTTTGTTGGTTCTTTTTTTTTAAGGAACAATTCAATGGCAATGAGCCCCAGTTCTCTATGAGATGTAATTTTAGGGATTTCCTAATCATGTAGACCCAGGACAAACACGAGGTCAAATTGAATGATTTCAGAATTCTGCATCAATCACCAAGTAGCCATGGGATTTGATTTCCCGTAATCTATGAGTGAGGATGAGAATCTGACTGTTGGGGTGACACACATTAAGTCCTCATGATGACTGGGTCTCTAAGGCTGGCTTGCTCCAGGTCACCAGTGCACAGACTGCACATTAGGGCCAGGCCCTGCTCAGTGTCCCACCTCTCACTCTCTTTTTTCTTTTTGAGACAGAGTCTCACTGTGTCGCAGTCGGTAGAGTTGTGGTATCACAGCTCACAGCATCCTCCAACTCCTGGGTTTAAGTGATTCTCTTGCCTCAGCCTCCCAAATAGCTGGGACTACAGGTGCCTACCACAATGCCCAGTTTTTTTTTCTCGCAGTTTTTGGCCAGGGCAGGGTTTGAACCCACCAACTCTGGGGGCTTCAATATGGGGCTGGTGCTCTCCTCCTTTGAGCCACAGGCGCCACCCTGGCTACTTTTATGTTGTTGTTGTTGCAGTTGTCATTGTTGTTCATCTGTCCCAGTCTGGGTTCGAACCTGTCAGCCTCAGTGTATGTGGTTGGCACCATACCCACTGTGCTACAGGTGCTGAGCCAGCATCCCCTCTCTTTCCCTCTCATTTATCTGAGTTCTGTTTCTTCCCCAAGGCCCAGCCTTCTCTACTCTGGGAAGAATACATACCAAAATGTTGCTCTGCCAGTGAAGAAAGAAAGGCTGGGAAAGTGAAAGGGAGGGAGGAGTGAGGGGAAAAGCAGAGAAAGGGCTGAACTTGGGTAGATTACCCACGGAGTTGAGATTTCAGTATTGTGCTGTATGCAACATTCTTGCAGTTCTGCTCATTCCTGTATATCAAACTGCAGAGTTTGGAGAGGTATTGGGGGCAGCACAAGAGAATGTGAGAAAGCAGAGTGAATCTAACATGCTGTGGATTTAGATGGACTTAGGAGAGGGCACTGTTATGAATTCCATAGAAGTGAGCTATTTAAGTAAAAAATAATAATAGCACATTTTTGCATTTAGACAAAATATAAAATAAATAATTAAAATTGCATGTCTACATAAGACTAAATCTAGTGCTCCTTGACATACAATCTGCAAGAAGCACTTGCTCATGGCCCACACAGCAACATTCGTGCTCCACTGAAAGGATTATCATAATCACGATTATTTGTATGTATGTAAATTCTATTTGTATGTATGTATGTATAATTCTAAAAATTATATATATTCATAATAATTGCTGAAAATAATATCAGATTTTATAACCCATACCCTTAACTACTATCCTGCATAAATTGAGAAATAGTTGGGGATTAAAAGAAGCTTCAAATTAATCCTAGTCCTGAAAGTGTCCAATTATAGCATCTGGGAAAACTCCTCTCATTTTGCAGGTGTTACCAGAAAACTGATGCTCACATTGAGCTTCTTGTCCTCAAATGGAGAATCGAATCAATGGATATTTTTTGAGAAATTATTATGGACAAGCAAAATGCTAATTGCTAAAATTGCTGAAGACATAATGCAGAATCGGATAGTCCTGACTCTGCTTTCCAGAAGCTTCTAATTTAGTGAGGAATAGAGATGTAAACAGGGCAACAACATGTACTCTCAGGGAATTTCATAAATGTGTGACCTTACAGCCCACAGTACCCAGTACTTAGAAGAGCTCTTTACTTGGTTAAATGCTCGTCTGTCACCCTCTTGAAATTGTTGGTAATTTTTGAACAAGGGAGCTCTCATTTTCATTTGGCCCTGGACCTCAGCAAATTATGTACAGTCATGCCTTGCAGAATGACAGACTGCAAATGCAACAGTGGTCCTATAAAATTATAACACCTAATATACCTTTTCTAGACTTAGATGCAAAATAGTACTATACTATTAGTACTATACTAGAAAAGATACTATACCTTTTCTATATTTAGATGCAAAAATAGTGCCCATTGCACTACAGTTGCTCCCAGTATTCAGTAACATGTTGTACAGGCTTAAAGCCGAGGAGCAACAGGCTATGCCACACAGCCTAGTAGGTTTGTGTAAGTACAATCTGTGATGTTCTTATGATGACAAAACACCTAATGGTGCATTTCTCAGAACGTGTTCCCGTTGTGAAGGGCACATAATTGCAGCTGGAAGAGGGATAAGAACAGGCTGCAGTGGAAACGTAAGCCAGTCTTAGGACAGAGCTGACTGTCAGACAAGGCTTCTTCCCCCAGGAAACAATGACAAATTCAAGCTGAAATGTTGAATAGGAATTAGTCACCTGGAAGAGGGAACAGGAGGAATGAAGTTACAAGATGAGGGACTAGTTTATGTAAAATTTCTGTGATGAGTCAAAGGCAAGAATAATTCGGGTTGAAGAAGGGCCCAGATTATAGAGGATCATGAAAATGATGATTCAAGTATACACTCAGTTTACTCTGAGAGGATTGCACTCATTGAATCATTTTTCAGCAAAGGAGTGAGTTTATCCAATGTCTGTTTTAGAAAAGCTACTCTTAGTTGTTCTGTAGAAAATGAATGGAAGGTGTATAGATTGTGCTGCCATTAATCTAAGCAAGGAAAGATAACTTGACCCAAGAGTCTGACAGAAGTAAAGAATTCAGACAGTGCCGACAATGAACTGGGTGATAGGAGTTCTGAAGGAAGGGGTGGAGAGTCAAGGACAATGACCGTAATTTTAGTTGGAAAATGAATGACTGTTCATGATGTTTGCTGACACAGCAACTACCAGCCAGGGAAGTTGACACAGAAGGTCATGATTCCAGGTTAGAAATGATGAGTTCAGGCTGTCTATGTGATGTTCATGTGGAGGGGTCCAGATGAATAAAAGATTATGGAACACAGAAAACATTCAGGTTGAAGATTTGAGTTTAGAAAGAAAATAGAAGCCATGTGAGTGGAATAGTTCGTTCAGGTTGCCTAAAAACAAAACAAAGTTGGAAGAATTCAGCTTTATACCTATGAGTGTTCCAAAGAGCAGAATAATCAAGCACGTCAAGTGCTGCTAAGAAATCGAATAAATCCAGAACCTAAAGGTACTGTGATGTGTCTGGAGTCAGTACCATGCAGCACAGAAATGAATTAGCACCTGCATTGGCATTGACTTCCTAAAAGTATAGGATCCTCTGGGAGCAGACTCAGACCTTGTTGTTCCACGGTAACCCTCAAGGTATCTGCAAAGTATCTTTCAGGGTCTGTGTGTGTGTGTGTGTGTGTGTGCATGCTGGCTGATTGCTTGCCTAGTTTTTTCTTCTCACTTGAGCAGAAGAGGAATTGTTTTCATCTGATCCCTGGAAAAGTTGAGCTTACAATCACTATAGCACAGCACCATAAATTCTGGGACTAACCCAGACCAAAATCAGAAAATATTTCAAGTTCCTGTATGCTCCTGTAATAATTATTCATTATAGAAAGGCATTTCTTCCCACGGTAGAGGAGGGCTGCCTTGCTGTGTGGTGTTTTTCAGCTGACATCAAATGAGTATATATGGAGCAGGTGGATGAAAGCCGCCTCGGCCGTTTATTAGATGAAGTCAAGAGGGGCGAAGTCCTTTCTGCTGTATTACCGTCTGGCTTGACCTGTTAATTTTTCCATCAATTACTTCAGAAGTTAGTTCTTCAAGTCTATATAATAGTCCATTCTTAAACATGCCTGGACATAAATAAATTGGTGGCTTTCTCTTAAAGAACTTAAGTTAAAATACACACTCTATAAGAATGTATCTTTCCCCCCCCACGTGAATTAGGTGGTGTGCCTCATAAGAAAACCTACTGCAATGCAGGCGAGGTAACAGGAAAGTGAGAAAATAAGGAATTTGTCACTTCATTTTGTATGATGGAAACCAACTGAATGCAAATGAACTTGGAATGAAACTGCCAGGAAGGGCTTATATATTCTTATTTGATGGCAAAAACTTGTCTCTAGAATTTAATATTTTATATCACAGTTTGACACTAACTCAATATCAGACTTTGTATCAGAGTTAGAGTTCTGCCAGTTTTAGGCTCAAAAATAATTATGGGATTTGCAAAAATAAAAGTAAAATCCCTGGTTATTGATGTCAACTACCCAAACCTATCCCCTGTTATTTAGCATTCTATTTCTTAGTTTATTTGCAGTTAACTTCAATTTAACTGGTCTTCCATAAAAACCAGGTTATACTATTGGAATACCAATGAATTTTGTAAAACAAGAGTCCACTTTGAATAATTTGTATTTTTAATTCTCTATATAAATTCATAGATGTAATCTTTTTTCTAGTTTTGGCATATTTTTTTCTTGTAAAAATACAATTAACTCGAACATATGGGACACCTGTACCACAGCATGGACTGAAAAATTCAAAGGGACGTAATTAATTGGAATACCAAGAAACAGCATGTTTGTAAAGCATAATAAAATTCAAGATAATTATGTTAGCCTAATTTATGTTCTAAATGTTTGAAAGATGAAGATGACTGAAAAAGCAGTTGGAATTCAAACTTTTCGCTGCAAGCAATGTATTGAAATCATTGATAAAGCAATTCTCATAAAAACATAAATCAACTGTATAAAGTAGGAAATAATATAACTAAAAAGTAATGGTGGAAATTCCATTTTCCTATTGCATTACTATGCCTACATTGTGAAAGAATTGTAACCCTTTTAAAATGAAAGTCTTACAACTGTTTACAAGAGTAGATAATATTTTTAATATCTCTGTATCATATTTATTGTGGCTATCAGAAATCCTATAGAAAATGTACATTGCAATCCATCTTTTTATCCTGGAGACAAGAATGATATTTTCCTAATAAATGTAGCTGCTTTAAAATTAAATCAGCTGACTAGTGTTTATTCTATGCTAAAATAGATAATTATGAGGTAGAAAATTCTGGTTTAAAAGTTCAGTATCTACTCCATTAGCCAACTTTCATCAAGGAAATTTTCTGAGTTATTATGAGATAGACCTTTATAGCGTTAATTAGAATCATTCACAAAATGAAAGAGAAGTAATCTATTAGCAGCATATTAATGGTGGGCAAGTAGTCAGAGACCATTTGTTTTCCCATTGATAGGCAACTGTTGGAGATCTCAAGCTGTTTAACATTACTGTAAGTTCTCTTTCTCTAAATAATTTCCCTTAATATACATAGAACACAGTAAAGCATAGTGACCCATAATGAAAATGATAGCTACATGCTGAAGGAGATAAGTCATGTACGTGTTTGAGACTGAGCTATATAGAATGCCTTCAGTCTTATCTACCTACACAGAGTGGAGTGTGTGTGTGTGCTGTGTAGCTATATCACTAAGTGAACATAGAATAGTCTTTTGAAGTACACTGACCTGATTGAAATCCAGAATTTGTCTCTGATTAGCTAGTCTATCTTGGATAAATTAACTATCTTATTGAATTTTCCTTATCTATAGAAGGGAATTCCTTTGGGGGTAGATTGTACTGTGAGGAATGGTGATGATAGATGTAATGCTTAGAACAGTGATTAGCACCTATAATGAATTTTATTTATATTGCTTAAAAGCCGAAGGCAAGGCAATTGCAAACAACAGGAGAAGTCGGTATTTGTAACACCCATGATTCTGCCAGGAAAGTTCTTAGGTAAGAATTACTATAAGTCAGTGGCAAAGAAAGTGAGATAGCACTTTAATTAATAGTATTTACAGTAGATTCTGAGTGACAGTTTTCATTTTAGTAATTACATACATGTGTTGATGTATATTAATCAACAGGACTTATCATACACATTTTAAAATTTTAAATTTTTAATTTTTAATTATTAAGGGTACATAATAGTTATATATCTTTGTAGAATACATGTGATGTTTTGATACAGGCTTGTGATGTCAATTAATCAAATCCATTTAAATGGGGGTATCCATCACCTCAGGGAGTTCTCATTTCTTAGTAGTGTCAGGAACATTCCAATTCTAGTCTTGTAGTTATTTTAAGTGTACCCTAACTTCCTGTTGCTTCCAGTCACTGTACTGTGCTAGCACGTACTGTTCAGTCTATCTACCTAACTATTTTTGTACACATTAACCTTCCCCACTTTATCACCCCCTTCCTGTTCTTCTCCCCATCCTGTGGTAACCATCATTCCACTCTCCATGTCCCTGAGATCACTCATTTTTAATTTAGTTCACACATGTGAGTGAGAACCTGTGAGATCTATCTTGCTGTGTGTGGCTTATTTCACTTAAGGTATGAGGTCAGACAATTAAGTTTGTGAACTCATCCTAGAGAAAGCGCTGCAACCTCATTGCTGAAGACCACTACACACCAGAGGGCAAGGAGAGTACTTTGAAGTTGACTGCAGTGATATTCAGGAATGAGGTATATTGCACTTTTTCTAGAATGAGTTCATGAACTTAATTGACCGACCTTGTAATGTTCTCTAGCTCTATCCGTGTTGTTGCAAATGGCAGAATTTCATTAATTTGTGTGGCTGTATAATATTCCATTATACATATGTACCATAATTTCTTTACCCTTCACCCATTGATGGACATGTGTTGATTCCAAATCAGCTGTTGTGAATAGTGCTGCAATGAACAGGGGAGTGCGACACCTTTCTCACTTATCAAATTCCCCTCTTTTGGATCTATACTCAGAAGTGAGTTTGCTGGGTCATACGGCAATTCAATTTTTAGTTATTTGGGGAACCTCCATATTGTTTTCCAAAGTAGTTGCACTAATTTACATTCCTACCAACAGGGTAGAAGGATTCCCCTTTTTCCGCATCCTTGGCAACATTCATTATACTCCGTCTTTTTGACAAGTGGCATTTTAATTGTGGTGAGAATTCTATCACTTTATTGTAAGAACTGACAAATAAGGGACCAGTAATTGTAAATAATCAAAGGCCAGCCATGATTCTGAACTGCGTATACACTTACAGTTTGGATAAGAAAGGAGTAGACTAAAAATTTCTCTATCATGTAGGAGATTAATAATTTATCAGTGCCCGCCCATCTTAGGGAAAGAAAACAGAAATATCTGATAGCCATGTTTCTTCCCGTGACCTCTCAATTGAAATATTTTTTTTGGATGTGGACATAATTACTCTATATTTAGTGGTTATAGAAAGGCAAATATCTAAAAACTAGCAGTATTTTGAAATAGATAAGACTTAATCTGGAATTCAAGTCAATGGGTTGAAATTCTCACAGCATTATATACCAGTAGTTTGATGCTTTATAAATTGTGTAAACTTTCTGTACTTCAGTTTATTTAATTATAAGATAAAGTATGTGCTTTCACTTCATCATTGTTTTGAAGATTACATGATACCTTCCAGCCTCAAATTATATAGGATCAAATTCCTATAGCACTGTTTACTTTTTATTTGGTTTTGAAAACTTATTTAACATCTATATCTTGGGATTTTAAAACATATTTTTCTTTTTTACTTCAAGTTAATATGAGGGTACACATTAGTAGATTACATTTGTTCTTAATTCCAAGGTAAAGTTCCAGTTATAAAAGAACCCCTCACCCAGGGGACATGACATCCACCCACGCATTGTGCCCCTTATGTGAGACCCCGCCAAATACTCTTCCTGGTTCTGCAATCACCCTCCCTCCCTCCCCATCCCTTCTCTCGCTCCCCCTGGTCCCTGTACTAGGCTATATTTATGTTGTATAGTTCATGTGAACGTGTAATCATTTATATATTGGTTCATATTAGTACTGTGTACATTTAGGTATTTATTTTTCCATTCTAAAAAGTATATTTAATATTAACATCTATTTATAATTAATATCAATAGAGTATGCCTTTTACAGTTGTTGCAAACAGTAAAGGTGTAAGTCCATATGAAATGCTTTGACCAATGGCACAAATTTTGTACTCCATCACTACTAGCGATTAATGAAAATGCATAAAGCAAATACAGGCTATGTGTATGTGTAATATATGTATTAATGTATGTGTGAGAGTATCTAGGTGCATGTCCTATGATATATCTATAAATTTGAACCAAAACACTTGGGTCACAAAGAAAATTGACAGGAAAAATACTCGAACCTGCTTGCATCACTGTGTTTTTATAGAGCACTTTCCCTGAGTACTTACCAGGCAAGTGCCTCTAGTTAAAAATGTTCAAATTCTTGACTCAGTTACTAAGCACACTTCAACTCCTTGAACCGTAAGCTGTAAATATGCAGGTCAGTTCTAGGCCAGAGGTCTAACTCTGGAAGTTTAATTGGCAGAATCGATCCTTGCAGGATGCCTTCCAGTCTACAGAATTGGTGAAAAGCTTTACATGGAGAAAGACATTTTTTGGTCTGTTTCAGACAGGTATCAGTGATATTATATTTTAAGAAATGAAATGAGAACATAGAACAGGAGATGTTTGCTATCAGTTTGTTGACACTTTACTTCTCTACCTTAGAAAACCAAAACTGTTATGCAACTTACTTTATGTGGTTAAGGACCAATGACTAAGAAACATCAAGAAACTGAAATAGTACAACAGAATTTAATTATGTTTTCTGGTGAAAACTATGAGATGAATATGTGACCATGTAGTAAATTAAATAAGAATGTAGTTGAATTGCTTTCTCATAAAGTTTGGAACCATTCATTCATTTAAAATAAGCATTTTGACTTACTACTCTCACAAACTTGTTATAAAATTTAGTAAGTTAATGTTTATAAAGTCAGATTACCATTAAGAAGCAGATAATCTATTATTTATGAGATTGTTTCAAATTTGGTAGGCTGTATTTTCCCAAATATGGCACCTCTGAAAATGACAAAATAGCACTAAAGTTCAAGACTGAGTTTCATTTAGTGTTTTCTTCCTTTTTCTCAGAATGTATGAGGACAAAATGAACATGGGAATAAACAGTTATTTATTTAACTGAAAGTAGGATGTGGGGTTTATATTTTTAAAATTGTTCTTCTTGACTGTCTTATTCTGTTTTCTGTTGCTTATAACTCAATACCTGAAATTTACTAATTTATAAAGAAAAGAAATTTATTTTTTACAGCCATGGAGGCTGAGAAGTCCCAGAGCAAGGGGCTGCATCTGGTAAGAGCCTTCTTGCCTGTGAGCCTGCTCTGAGGAGTACTGAGGTGGTGCAGAGTATCACATGACAAGGAGCCTGAGCATGCTAACTGCTAAGTCAGATCAATCTTCCTCTTACTAGGAAGCCACAAGTTCTCCTCCCTTGATAATCCTTTGATTCACTAATCCATGAATGGATTTATCTGTTTGTAAAAGCAGAGCCCCCAGGAGCTAATCACCTTGTAAAGGCCTCACCTGTCAGTACTGCCACTTTGGGGATTAAGCTTGCACATGACCTTGGAGGGAACTTTCAAACCATAGCTTTGTTTATATTAGGGAAATAGGAATTCTATGAGATGATAGCACAAGTGCTTTTATCTTCAGTTTCAGAGAGAAGCAACATGGAATACTAGATCAATTGTGAGTTTGAAGAGAGTGGCCCATTGCTGATACCTACCATGGACATGTATAAGACTGAGACCGTTACTAAAATTTCCTATAAAACAGCTATAATATGTGTTGTTAGAACTAAGATGTATATGAATAGCACACAGAAATCTCTGGAACCTAGAGTAGTTTTCAACATGTAATTAATCATTAGTTATTAAAATTGGACTGACCCAAATATTTAATTTTTATAATGATTTCATTTATATTTCCTATATCCACTATGCAACATGACATATGAATGGCATGTATTAAATATTTGTGCTGTCAATTAAAAAGAATTATAATGAGCATTTGAGATTTATATAACTTTAATCTGAAACAGTGCTTAACATTTTAGAGTCTAAAAATCCGATGTAGGGCACTGCTTATACAAAAATTATTAAGAAAAATATACAATTACTATAAAAAAACCCTTAGATGACAGTTGAGAGAGTCGATAATTTAATGTGAACCTTTTTGTTTAATATTATGATAATTTCTACCTGCTTCTAGGTATAACTGAATTTTTCTACATGTATTTTTCCATAAAGGAACATGTGGTGCTTACTTGAGAAATTATTTGGATAAATACTGCATGCATTTGAATGTTTTACAGTGTTGTTCTAAATGGAGTATGCTATTTGTTAATATGTAAAATAATCTTTGAGGAATTTATAAGTCAAGAAAAAATACATTGCATTAGGCAAGTTTCTTCTGGAGGCTCAGAGAAAAATCTGTTCATGTATTTTTCAGCTTCTCTAGGCTGTTTGCATTCCTTGGCTTGTGGACACATCACTTCAATTTCTTCTTCTGTAATCACATTTTTCTTCTTTCCCTGACATATAGTCTTACTAAAAGAATTCATGTGATTTATATTGGGCTCACTCAAATTATCCAGGATGATCTTTCCATAATAAGATCTTTAACTTACTCTATCTGCAAAATCTCTTTTCCATTCAGCTACGTTCATAGGTTGCAGAAATTGAGATCTGGATGAATTTGGGAATTGGCATTAGTCACCAAAGCACAGTCAACCATCTGGCCCCTAAGGATTTACATATATTCACATGTAAAATACATTCAAACCATCCCAACATTCTAACAGTCTCAGTCTAATATAGTATACTCCAAATACCATCATCTAATTTATCTAACTCAGATAAGTTGAGACTTTGATATGTTCCATCCTAGGGAAATATTTTATTTGTATGTCAATGAAATAAAATTGAAAACAAATTGCACCCAAAATACAGACCTGAAACTCAGGTTATAGACATTTCTATTATTAAAGGGAGATAATTAAAGGGGAAAAAAAGGAGTCACTGTCTCCAAGAAAATTTAGAAATCTAACCAGGCAAACTCCATTATATTTCAAGATCTAGGAATAATGCTCTGGGGAGCTTGGATCCATCATCTGCATCTACAGTTCTTCCGTCTGAGTCATTCTTCCTTTTTTGTGAAATGTGATATATGTTAGCATCGGAATATTTCTATCAGCCTTTTCCCTCCCTGTATAGTTTTGGAGTCTAACATCTCCTTTCATTTTGTCCTATTTTTGTTTCTTTTGGTTCAAATGGGCAGTGTTCTTGCTGATACAGCAGCCTCAAAAATCTTGTGGGTCTACCATGTATATTACAGACACTCATATTATCAGACAGGCTCCTCCAAAGAGCTTTTCTTCAATAATCTCATCTCTCTTCCTGTGTTCTTCTGAGATGAGGGAGGAATTCATCAGCCACAAGACTATTCTTCTCAAAGAATTCTCTCTATTCAAGAATACTCTACAATTCAATTTTTAGCCTTCTGAGGCCCTAACAGAGATTATTCAAACACATCCTTGGTTTTGTAGTCTAAAAGCCACTTTCCTAACAATGTTTCTTAATTTTAAGATATATACCAGTCTGGATAAGCTGATAATTTACCAAACTATAAAATATTCGTCTATTTGCTGAACAGTTTTTTCCTCAGTTCATCTCTTTCCTTTTGCATTTTACTGTTAGCAAAAAGCGCACAAAACATACCTCTAACACTTCATTTGAAAATCTCCTCTGTTAAATAACCGATTTTGTTACTTACAAGATTATGTTGCACGTAACTGTAGGACACAATTCAGTTATATTTCCCACCACTATGTAACAAGGGCCCCGTTCCTCTTATTTCTCTTGTTTTAAAAGTTATCTTCCAATTTCCTTTGGAGTTTTCAATAGCAACAAATTCAACACCTATATTGTTACCAATATTTTATTCATGGCAATTTAAATATTCTTTAAAATGACAGTTTTCTCTACTGTGCTACTCAGTTCCTTCTGTACCCTCTCAAGTAGTGCTTTTAGTGTCCATATTTTTACTAATAGTCTATTCAAAGAAACGAAGGCTTCTTCTATCATATCCCTCAAAACCACTCCTACACTTTAGGTGTTGCAGCAGCACCTAACCACCAACATCTGTGTTAGCTTCCTGCTGTTGGGGAGTTTAATTCGAGATATCAGCAGAACGAGTTCTTTCTGGGCTCCGAGGGAGCTGTCCCATTCAGCTTCAAGAGCCTGAGTCTCTGTCCACACCATGCATGCAGGTGCAAAGATGAGAAAAAGCTTCCCAGACACATTTAGAAATAAATTTGAGTAGATTATATTCACCAAATAATGAAATCGGTTTGCAAAATAAAAAAGGATCACATAAAGTCAAGCTTATTATTTTTACATAATGTACCTTTGATAAGGAAGAGATGTCTAAGTACAAAAAACTCTCAAAAGACTTCATATTTAAATCAGTCTAATATTGTTCTAAAGGCACAGATAAGCAATTCTACTGTTACATATTGGATCCTATCCAGTTGTCTAAGTTATGTAAGAAAATACTTCTACCCTAAACCCCCAAGTCAGTTGTACTCAATTATGCTTACCAGTTTAAAAGTAGATATGTACTTGAGAAGTTTCCTAATTTTTCAGTCTTTTTCTGACATAGGTATTAAGCCTGGTTATGTGAAAGTTGAGGGAAAGTTTTGTACTTGTTCAGTAGAAGTATATTTTGTAAAAAGGAATGCTTTAGAGGTCTACGGAAACAGAACTACTGTTGGAACAGTAGAACTCATGGAATATTCAGGTATCTTTCTCACACTTCACTTAATTTCTGAATGTCAGGTCAACTGTTACCATTATATATCAACAGTGTATGTAGAAGACCAAGTTCTTAGTCCTCACCTAGAAAACCTTTTTAAATGCCACCTGTATTTGATTTTCCTAACACCCTATTCTCTGACTTTTCTAAAATTCTTCTGACAGATTAAGTAATGCTTATGAGCAATGTTAGTTAATAGAAACTTAGGCTGAGAAGATTGCAAATACATTGCATTCCCCTTTCATCTCTACTCAGTCTCTCCCCATTTCAGTCCTTCATTATCTCCATTTCCCTTCAAGGAATTATATCACCAAACTTAAAGGAACACCTGGTGCCATCAAGGTATCAGACTGAGCACACATATACTTTGACCCCCTTATTGAATTCTGATTTTCACTTCTATTCACTTCTCCTCCTAAGTTTTTTCTTTGTAAGTTAGCCTGAAAGGAAGTTACTGGTTAAGGGAAGCAAGAATTGAGAGTATAGAGACAGTGATGTCAAGGAGACAGTGTTATCCCTCCAAACAGCCTGTCTGTGTTGAGGACATTTCTCATTGGGTAATGGAAAATTGGAAATAGCTATAAATCTATTGGAATTCTTCTTTTCCAAAATCCATTGAACTGAAGAAGGGAAAGAAACTTTCAAATAGTAGGGTTTGGGAGACAATTTAATTGAATCCCCTTCCTTTGTGACAAGGGTATCCAGAGGAATTCTGGGACTTGCCTGAGATAGTGCCAGAACTGAGATTTGAGCTTAATGCCTCAGTCAGGTGTTCTTTCCATCACATCACACCTCCTCAGTGAAGTTAGAAATAGAATAAACTCTGTTCTGATTATCCACATTGCTATCCTGGATGATTTCTCTTACCTCCAGGGAATCTAAATGTCATGTACAAAATATTCTCTGTGGGTTGTAATGGTATTTTTTAAATAAAGGTACATTTTGCTACAATTTCTCATTTTTCCTATGTATGGTAACTTTGGGGACACTTTCCATGTCAGCATAATTTATTTAGTCACAAATCTTAAAACTTTAATAGTAAAACATACATAAAGTAATAGAATAAAATTAAAGAAAGTGTTGAATGATAAAACCATAAAGTATTAAAATCAACATTTTTTTCTTATACGTAATTTCGAAATGCTAGCATTGATTTATATATTATTGTGTTAGCCAGTTTCTCAAAACTGTATTATTTATCTCTCTGAGATGTTTATCTTGGATTTCTAAAAATTAACTGGCAAATTCACAGGAACTTTAAACAATATTTTTTAATTATGAAAGTTTCCCTTTGTCTTGGATGACTCTGGGATGGAGGAAAAATGCAATTGTTTTCTTGCATTTAGGCTCGGCATTTAAATACTTAAGTAAAAAGCACATTAACCAAAAATACCATCCTAATCTTCCCAAACAACTGCACTGTAGCTTTAATTTATTTAATACATAAATAAAATTATTAATTAGTGCTATCAGCATTTTTCATAAATGATTAGGCAGATTAATAACACCAAAAGATTCAAATGTCAGGGTAACATTACCCAGAAATCTTGCAACGTTTCTCTATTGAACTGTCAGTCTCCTGCTCTGTAAATACTGTGTTATACTTCTCTGTCATCCTTCATTGCAAACTCTTCCTTCTGATCCTAATTTTAAAATAACAGGGAAAATAAAAGTAATAGTTTCTTTCTTGACCACACAAATTCTTAAGCTGTCGCTAATGTTCCTCCATGTTGCATCCTCAAACTTCCTGAAAGTATTGGTTAAAAACACTGTCTCTACCTAATTCAGATACAGAATTCTTATGGTTTAAAATATTATGAAATATTTCAATACACTAAAAAACATAGAGAATAACAGAACACAAGCTATGTACTCTCCTCATCCCACATTACATTAGCATTGCTATTTGGCCTCATTTCTTTGAATTTTTTCACAAAAATGCGATATTACATAAGTATGCCTTATTTAATTTCATTCATTCATTCATTCCAAAGTGTGTCTGTTATCCTAAGATAGATCTGTATCATTTCTACCCTAATTTGTATATTTTATAACATTTGTATGTATTCATCCATGGATAATATCTACATAAGTTATAGAAAAATTATCAGTGAACCTTTGTAGATGTATTGTTCATACATGCAGATGTAGTTCACTTATGTTACTATGGACATAGCATTCCACAACATAAATATATCAGATTTTATCTATCTATTTTCATATTGATAGACACTTAGTTTGTCTAGTTTTTTTACTCAGAAATATTCCTACGTTTTTTATGCTTACTTAAATTTCTTTGCTCACATGAAAATGTTTATTTAGCAAAGACTGGTGGCCTGAGGGTATAGCATCTTCAACTTTACTAGAGAAAGTAAAACATTACCCTTTGACTGTTCAAAGGGGTTGAACCAAGTACACTCCATCATCAGTGTGTGAAATTTCCTATTTCTCCATATATTAGTTATTTTCAATAAACTTAGGTTTTTCTTATTCAGGAGTATAAAATATAGTTATTTATCAATGAATCTGGGCATGGCCTAGATGGCTATCTGTGCCTCAAGTTCTTTCATAGGCTGCAATTAAGTTGTTAGCTGGGGCACTACTCCTGTCTGAGGCTCTATTGCAGAAGATTCAAGTCCAAGTTTACTCGTGTGCTTATAGGCAGAATTCATTTTCTTATGTGCTATTGCTATTAGATCCTCACTTATTATTGGAAAGAGACCTCACTCAGTTCTTTGCCACACACACCCTTCCTTAGGGCAGCTGACGGTATGGCAGCTGCTTTCACCTGAAGTAGGCAAGAGAATTAGAGAGCGGGAACAAGTGGGAACCTTGTTTCAAAAAGAAATATTTCTCACCTTTTTCATACATCATTCATTAGAGTTTTATTGAGTTATTTTAATTTTTCTGATTATTAATTGGACATATATTCATATGGTTTTGTGGCAAGATTCCTGTTTTGTGAATTAAACATTTGTTTTCCCCATTTTTCAGTTGAGTAATATGTTTGTTTCATTATTAATATGCATATATTATTTGTATACTCTGGATACAAATTTCGGTATGTCTTATGAGTTAGAGATTGTGCACTCCTCCACTGACTTTAAGTTGATGGATTTTCCCACCCATCTCCCCCACCTCCATTGCCAAAGGTCATCATTGATTTTCATATTGTTAAATTCAATGGATGCTTTTCAGATCCCATCTTAATTGACTTGTTGGCAGTGTTCAATGTAGGTGAGTAGTTTTATTCATTTATCTTAAATTTTTTTTTGAGTTTCAACTCTATGTAAAATATACTACTTATTCTTGATTTTCACGACACTATTATATATTATTTTTCACTTTCCACTAGCTATTCATTAGACTGTTTCTATTTTACCTTAAAATCTTTACATTCTTTGGGATTATTCTTGACATTTCTTTCCTAATTTTGTTTGGTTCTATGGTTACACATTTATCATTATTCCACAGATTCTTTAATAGATATTTCTAAAATTGTTTCCCCAATCTTCTACATAGTGTCCTTACTTAGGTTTCTCACAAGCTTATCAAATTTCACAGCCCTAGGTCTGAAATGTGGAACATCTTTATTTCTCAGTTGTACAAAGGTCACCAATGTCATCTTCTTGCATCCAGGTACTCCCAAAAAAGAGTAATTATGATATCTCCTTATGCCTGTAAATTTTAAATCCTGCATATATCACCTACTTAAACGTCTTGTATTCATATATACATCTCCAGCTCTGCAGCCAATTCCCAAGACAAGCTGCCTTCTCCTCTGCTCAGGGCTGCATTGTGGTCTTCTATTTTCATTTTGCTTATGTTTCTCTAACTATTTAAGGGGGGAAAATGATATAAAATCCACAGCTAGTTTTCTTTTAGTGTAAAAATAATGGTATAACTCCATTGTAAAAACTTTCCAAAGGATTTCTATAGCACTTTCAGAAAACATTTTAAATGTTCAACAATATATTTTAATAATAAGTTTTCATGATGGTGCTTAACCTAGATTTCCTACCTTATCTGTTTCTTTTCTCACTGTCCCCTAAATTGGTTGCTCTAACCAGGCCTTCTCTTTCTCTTTCATTTTTTGTAAAATTCCAAACTACATTTGAGCTCAGTGTTTTGGAACTAACATTTCTTTCTTTATAAGGAAAGTTTCCCATCTTTTCCTGGCTAACTTGGGTTTATTCTTCAGATTTCTGTTGTAATGTCACTTTGTTTAGAAATTCTTTCTTTCCCATCCATCCTGCACTAAATATTCCAGTGTCTATTTCTATATCATTACATAGTTTTCCTTCATAAGAACTATCATAATTTTAATTTATAATAATCTATTGTATTTTATAATTATTTGGTTATTTTCTGCATTATCCACAGACTATGGTAAAAAATATAGGCTAATGTCTGTAGTATTTTGTATTTCTAGAGTCTAGACTCTATACTTGGCCTATACTTAGCCCTTAATTAATATTTGTTCAATAAATTGCTGAATCTACTGCTACTTCTAACTTCGGATGAGTTTCTAATCCCATTTGTACAAAATTAAAGAGAATCACAAAATTGAGAACTACAAAGTGAGTCATAGTCATTAAGAATACTCTGAAGGATAGCTTCATAACCTCCATTTCCTCATTATTAAATGATGGGGTCAACCTAGATCAAGTCTAAGACCACTTGCACCTCTAAAATTAAACAATTCTAACAGCTGGCTGAGGAGCAAAGGAAAATCAATGTGCTTCCAAATAGTCAAAAAAAATTATGTAGAGACTTCTGACAATAAAGTATATAATTAATGAAGAAGAAATATAAATTAACATGGGTATTCTGAAATAGTGAGATGAACCAGTTGCCTGAAGTAAAAAACTATTTTGGAGATTTAGCTGGGGAGATGATTTATATGGATTTTCTCTAAAATATCTATATGAGAACAAGTATTTGAAATTAAGTACAGTAGCTACAGGACATATTAGGATATTGGACAATGGTGCAACATGACTAAGTATTATTTTGAAAATAAAATTGTTTTGAATTCAATAAACATGTATTGATTTTTGGCTATTAATGGATACAATGAGGCATTAGAGAGACAAACGTGAATGAAATATGACCCCCGCCTCTGTGTACCTCTCAACATGGGGTTATAGTCTAAAAAAGGAAAATTATAATATTACACCCCCAAAAGATACATAAAATAAGAGAAGACATAACAATTAAAAATACAACAACAACATATTCATAGGTATTTCTAATAAAAGGCAGTGTCATATGGTGAAAACATGTTTAATTTCCATGTCCACTGATGGGGTGAAACAACTTACATGAATATAGCCATTTGGGAGACTTACGGGTATAAACACCAGATTATTTATAATTTGGCTAACTTATCTTTTTATATAATGTCTCTGAGCTTCAATTTCTTTATGTGTTGAAAAACAAAGAATAGGCCTTTTATCATGACAAGGGGACTATTCAGTGTCTATGGTAAACATATCTTGCTTTGTAAATCTTTCTTTTCCTCAATAAACTTTATTTCATAGTTTCCTAATAAAAAACATGGACTGAAATGAAAGGTTAGTGTAAGGATTGAAAGCATAAATGTTATAAATATTGGAAATAGATCAATATATGAATGGAATCTTGCTATACTGAGGTCTGACTATTAAGTACACAAACTCAACATTTTATGAGGAGGACACCCCAGGCAATTGAAACAACATCAAAAATACACTATTGGGACCTGATCAAACTAAAGAGCTTCTGCATAGCCAAGAACACAGTAAGTAAAGCAAGCAGACAGCCATCAGAATGGGAGAAGATTTTTGCAGATTGTGTCTCTGACAAAGGTTTAATAACCAGAATCCATAGAGAATTCAAACGTATTAGCAAGAAGAAAACGAGTGATCCCATCTCAGGGTGGGCAAGGGATTTGAAGAGAAATTTCTCTAAAGAAGATCGGCACACAGCCTACAGATATATGAAAAAATGCTCACCATCCTTAATCATCAGAGAAATGCAAATCAAAACTACTTTGAGATATCACCTACCTCCAGTGAGATTAGCCCATATCACAAAATCCCAAAACCAGAGATGCTGGCGTGGATGTGGAGAAAAGGGAACACTCCTACCACTGCTGGTGGGAATGTAAACTAATACATTCCTTTTGGAAAGACATCTGGAGAACACTTAGAGAACTGAAAATAGACCTGCCATTCAACCCTGCAATTCCTTTATTAGGTATATTCCCAGATGACCAAAAATCTCATTACAACAAAGATATTTGTATCAGAATGTTTATTGCAGCCCAAGTCCTAATCGCCAGGTCATGGAAGAAGCCCAAGTGCCCATTGATCCACGAATGGATCAACAAACTGTGGTATATGTACGCCATGGAATTCTATGCAGCCATAAAGAAAGATGGAGACTTTACATCCTTCATGTTCACATGGATGGAGCTGAAAAATGTTCTTAACAAAGTATCACAAGAATGGAATAAAAAGTATCCAATGTACAGACCCCTATTATGAAAGTAATTTATACCTTCTACATGAAAGCTATAACCTAATAACAGCCTAAGAATATGGGGAGGGGGGAGGGAGAGGGGAGGGGGGAAAGGGGGGAGGGAGGAGGATTGGAGGGATCACTTCTGAGGTTTATCTTACAAGGGTACAAGTGAATCTTTTTAAGAAGCAATAACTAAGAAAATGACACAAAGGCTATGTTAACCAGTTTGATGGAAGTGTTTTGGATTGTGTGTGAAAACCCCACACTGTACCCCAGAAGTGCATTAATGTACATAGTTACCATTCAATAAAAAAAAAAATAGGAAAGTGATAACCTATGGAGGATGTAATGATGGGAGGAGCACAGTGAAAGACTTCTTAGTTGCCAATAATGTTCTCTTTTTTAGGGTATAGAATATACTTGTGTGTGAAATTCATTAAGTTGTACACTTCTGCTCTGACACTTTGTTGGATGTATATTATACATCTATAAAAAGTTAAAATGGAACAAGGTGTCCAAGATAGTGCCTGGAATATCAGGGGGGCTCCACTCTCCATACCTCCTCACCCCGGCTCTCCCTTCCCCCAACCTGTTTCTCTTCCTTATTTCTTTCAGATGCACAAGTTGAAGAGGAAAGAAGCTCATAAATCAGTCTTCTCAACAATAACTGATTTGATCACAAGGGAATTCCATTGTCCCTAGTGAAGACCTTAGAATTCCTAGCGAAATCCTCCAAGGCTACTCAGCTGCCAAATCGTAATGAAGAATGCAATAGGTAATGGACTGAGACAATATTTTATAAGCAAACAGATGGCAAGAGAAATAGGCACAGTTGACTTTTTAGTTTTTTTTTCCAGAGATGGGGTTTCACTATGTTGCTCAGGCTGGTCTTGAACTTCTGGTCTCAAGTGAGCTTCCTCCCTCAGCCTCCTGAGTAGCTGGGACTACAGGTGCATAGCACCATACCCAGCTCCCCTCCTTTCTTTTTTAATTGGTTCTTTTTTTTTCTTTTTGAAAGTGGCAACTGGGTGTCCAAAAGTGCACTTTTGGCAAAAGGGTGCATCATCTCCTGCTTCCCACCACTTGTTATCTGTTCTTAACTTTTACAAATTTGATTATCTATAAATCTAGGACCAAAAATGGGATTTAAAAAATTTTTGATAGACAAAAAACTGATTCTTAGCTTCCTATGTATCCATTTACTAGGGAAGCTGAACTTTATTTTCTGTGGGTTGTGTGTGGAATATGCTTATTGGTCAAGTTTTTTTCTCGTGTGACTTGCCATTGGTATCCTTTGCCCATTTGTTGAATGTTATGTCCATTTTTCTTACTATTTTGTAAGAACTCTTTACATTCTAATTTCTAGGCTGGTCTATGTGTTGTACACCACTTTTCATGGTTCTTCAGTGCCTGGCGGCTTCTTCTGAATGGCAAGGTTGAGGTAGAGTTGCTGTGACCGACACATTACCCATTGGGAGTCTCCTTCTGAATTTCATGCTGACAGGAAAAGCTCTTGTCACTAAGAATGATATTTTGACTCCTTCAAGTGCCCTTCACTGAATGGGGCTGACAGCTTCCTGGGCTTTGCCAGATCTTAAGGTAGCCTTACTGGCTGGGTGAGAAGAGAGGGATATCAGGCAGGTCGAAGGCCTGGGAGACCGGGAGAGTTAAGACTGCAGTGAGATGTTAGCAGGAAATGGAATTTCTCTAGGCCTCATGTGAGTTGTGAGAGAATGATACTCAGGGGGTCAGACGTGGGATGTACAATGGTTACCTTGGACGGCAAGTAGGGGTGGGGAACAGATGTGAAAAAGGGCTTATACTTTTTCCTATCTATACTTCTCTACTACAGGAGCTTTTATCACTTGCATGGATTTGTGAATTTTCCCAGTATTTTATTATGGAACATTTCAAGCCTATCATGTCTCAAAACGTGCAGAAATGTTTTGAGGATTGTACATAAGTGCTCTGCACTCGTCACTTAAAGTCAACTGCTAACATTTGGCCACACTTGTTTTATCATCTGTTCAGTCACAACCCATCCCTTTGCCCACCCTTCAACCCCTCTGACATTTAGCTGTATTTCAAGGTTAACTGCAGATGAATATTCATAAAATATTTTAGTGATTAGTTTTTCATTTTGTTCAGAAAAAGACACTTTTAGATGATCCTTAAGGTGATTTCTGAAGTTGAAGATGATGTGTGGCTTTCAGAAAACAGAATTCAGGTCCCTCATTGAGGAATACATTTTCCCTTAAATTTTTTTTTATATAAGTGATATGTGTTTTTGTTGAAAAATGGGGAAATAGACATTGACCTCCATAGAGACAGCACCGGGGCAAGTGAGAGCCGGACGGGCACTGGGCGACTCTGTGCCTCGCTGAGGAAAAATAACTAAACATGGGCAAAAGAGATCCTAAGAAGCCAAGAGGCAGAATGTCCTCATCTGCATTCTTTGTGCAAACTTGTCGGGAGGAGAACAAGAAGAAGCACCAGATGCTTCAGTCAACTTCTCAGAGTTTTCTAAGAAGTGCTCAGAGAGGTGGAAGACCATGTCTGCTAAAGAGAAAGGAAAATTTGAAGATATGGCA